>OY856413.1:958253996-958413996 GCA_963693085.1 Alisma plantago-aquatica | reverse complement strand
GGACTAACGACACAACCCCGACTCAGCCACCCTATGATGAAAGTGCGGAAGGTCTACAAGGAGCTTTCCAAGAGGCAGTTCGCTCCGATGAGATATAGTGATCGACAATTGTTGGAGGACATGGGCTTCACTGACAACATGGTGGCCGTCCTTGAGTGACAAGAGTTTGATGATAGGTCTGTGAATCCCATCTTTGGCGGATGACCAGCATATAAGGAAAGTGTGATCGAGTTCATGGCATCCCTTGAGATATTAGTCACTCCTAATCAATCATGCTCGTCAAGCGACGAATGGAGAGAAGGAAAGGTGGACTTCCGCCTTTACAACACCAACTACTCCCTTACTCTTCATGCCTTCAACGACATCTATGGGTGGCCACATGTGCCTTGCCATCATCCCTAGAACGTTGACTTTGACGCCATCTAGAAGGACTTTGTGACAGTGCCAGAGGGTAAGAAGCTGAACTTCCACCATAGTTCATTGGCGGATCTCGAGCATCACTTTGTTTGAGTGCTTCATCATATGCTCACCAATACAGTTTTTGCCTCATCAACCCAAGGGCAGGAAAAGGTACAAGTGCTAGACTTGTATTTTTTGTATCAACTTTTGGAGGGAAGGCCGATCAATTGGGGAGCATTCTTCCTCCAACATATAATTGCGGTGAGGCACAACGTCAGGAGGGCCATGCCTATACTCTTTGGGGGACTTATCACCCCCATTGATCGTCACTTACGCTTGGGTCTTTCTACTCTAGATCCTCTAAATTTTAGGCTTCACGTAGACCTCCTTCATTTCGAGCAGGCCGACCTCATCACTGTGGAAAACAACACAATCTATGCAATCTGTTCGGTCAGTGGAACCTTCTATGAGCGTCGACTTCCTGATCCTATCTTCAACATCAAGCAAGTTGAGAACTACAGATGGCGGGACTTGGATGACGACAATGCAGAACAAGGATGAGATGATAATGATGAGGAGGAAGAAGTGTCAATCAACGACGTGGAGGAAGTGGAGACCACCATTCCTATGACACATTGAGTTGCCCCACGGAAGTGTCCACGACATTATGCTACCTCAACATCTTCTGCCCCGCCACCCTCTAAGAAGGAGAGGATGCTTATTCTATGGCGGGCATGTATTCTATGCTGTAGGATATACAGACACATCAACAACAGCAAACTCAATTTTTGGCTGGGATTTAAGATGTACATAGTCGACTGTACACCAACCAGTAGGCAATCTATGAAAATGAGCATCTTCTCTTGATTACACCTATGCCACTCAATTGTTGAGCCTAAACTGATCAAACACTAACATGACCTTAAATCAAAATTTAAGAAAGAAACCCCTTTATTACCCTGTACACAGGTCATTAGAGAGGGACATATGATTTTCTCTGAAGGTTCTATCTCCTAGTTGTGTGATCTCATCCACCGCATATTTTTGACTCACACTCCACCATAAGAGGATTGAGAACATGTTATCGCTCTTTTTATTGATTTCATTTACATGACATAGTAGATCTTGCATATAGTTGTTTGCTTTTGCGTGTATAAAAAAAACATGTACAACAATATCTTGGTGCATGTTTTGTAGTTGCATAACATCTTATTTTTGTAGTCACATATGCATTACATATCATATTGCAAAGATCATGTCTAGCTTCTTCTCTAATATAAAAAGGTAGTGATTGTGCCCATTCCCTAAAAAGAAAAAAAAGAGAAAAAGAAAAAGAAGAGAAGCATTGACATAAATCAAATGTGCAATGTAGCTGGAAGCCTAAAGCAATCCTATCATGTTGAAAGGGGCTCAAAAGAAAAAAAATAATAGAGTATATCCAGAGTATAATGTCAGAAAAGGAGGGAACAAGGGCATAATTCTACCTAATCATAAGAAAGAGTTAGTACATGATGCAGTCTTGGATATTTTCTCTTACATTGATATGAAATGGCAATGCATGCATCATTCCACCCCAATGATTAGGCATTAGGAGCATTCTATAAATTTGCTTCATCATAGGTCCATCATAATTTTGATTGCATGAATGATTATATGTGCTCATGATTCTTTCGCAACCACCTATTTCAACTACCCGTTGCTCTTATTGGTAGGCCACACATATGATTTTCTCCTCATTCATTATTTTATTAGGAGAGCTGCTTCCATGTAGATGGTAGGTAGAGAAAAGAGCAACATAGATAGGAGATCACACGATGCACCAAGTATGAACCAAATGAGTCTATCATATTAACTGCTTTAGCTGATAGTGTCTCATTGATTGGGGGACAACCATCTTTGATAGAGGTTTTTGGTCGTCTAGATGGAAATTAGTGTTCAGTGGTCAGTAAAGGCTGGAAGGAGGACCAAAAGGTGGAGACTTTTTAGATGTACCTTATGCACTTATGTCCTTCAGCTGACTTATCTCAATCAGATCCAAAGGTGTTGTTGCTCGAGGACAATCAATATTTCATCTTAGGGGAGTTTGATGTACGGGTTTTGAGTTGCTTTTACAAGCCTATTTTATGTTCGTTTTATTTATTTTTTAGTCAATTAGTTGATAATATTTGTGTAAATCTTTATAATGGGCTTGTATAATCTGTTTGCATCAAACTGTGCTTATTTCATCATATTTATATTATTTTATACATTCCTCAGCCTTATACATGCTTCTTGTGGATTTTTAGGATTTCCCAAGTTCAGGAGGTGTTAGTGCCACCGACCATCACAGTCAGTGTCACCGAGATGACGTCAGGGACCGGGCCATAAACAACTAGAAGAGTTGATGGCACTGATGCCAACAGTCAATGCCATCGAGAGATCATCAGAGAGGCAGAGGAAATATTCACATCAACTCGGTGCCACCGACTTCCAAGTCGATGGTATCGACTTTACCACTGAATGATCAAGAGCTCGATGCCATCGGTTCCACCGACACTCAGGTTGGTGCCACCGACCCTGCCAGATTTCAGCAATCTAAATTGATCGTCCCAATCTAACGGTCCACGTTATGTGGTACCGTAAGTTGACCAAAGATTAAAAGAAGGACGGATAGCCCTAAGAGGGATATCACGTTGCACCACACGATGGCCAAAGAGGAGAGGGAGATAAGCATGGCGCCGAAGGACGTCAGCCGAGAGATTCGAGCACCTCTGATGGACAATTTTGCTGCCGAAAGACTGTAGAACGTGCGTTTCTCAACGAGGATCATCCGGAGCACCTTTTTTCTAGGGGTTACACAAACTTCCATCATGTTTCCCACATTTTCTTCTCTCCTTCTATGTATTTGTAGCTAAAAACTATGCAAGGCTAAACCCTCCTTTCCTTAGGACCCGGGAGTAGCTCGGGGAATCATTGTATTAACTTTCTACATGATTTAGTATAAATTTCTCTTTATTCCTGGATATATAAGTGTGGATTTGAATGACTTATTGTTGCTTGATCACCATCGATAGGATTACATACCGATAGTTACTCTGGAAGGGGGATTAAAGGTTAGGAAACCATAACTTATATACTTTCCTACGCGTTCCTTGGAAAAGGTAACGTACGGTTAGCGAAAAGAACCTAGAGTTTTCAATAATGTACCTAGACTAAGAAATAAATTTCTACAAACGTGGAATTGGCTTAGATCTAGGTAGTGAATTGCATCGCAGAAGTGAGCAATTATGAATACAGGCTTTCTATCCAGGGTAAGAGTAGAAATTTGTATTAATTCGATAGAAATAAGAAACGAAGAGACCCTGTGGTGAAATTGGTAACCCTAAGGAATTCAATTCATTCAAATCAACCGTTTTTAATTTTCTATTAATTTTCTTTTATTTTGTTCAAACTCAATTCAACTTTTTAATCGGCTTAGCTGATCGCACTGTAGTTAGTAGTAGTCACTGAGACTACATCTCCCTGAGTTCGACTTGGGCCTCACATAGGCCTATATTACTTGACGCGTGCACTTGCGTTTCTATGCATGGTTTTGGCATGTCAGGGAACCTCAGATGCACCTCTTAGGAAGAGTAGGTGGTAAAACCCACTACTTGAGTGTTGTAGGGTTTCTGAGGATTGAAACTTGAGGAATCATGCAAGAAGCTCATGCTTTAAGTACATTGTGGTACTACCAAGATGGTTAAGGTTTGCAACAGTACTGTTACAACCCGTTCCTAGCTTTGCTGGTGATCCTAGAGATTTAAGATAATCTTAATGATTATCATGTTTTTGTTAGTAATGTTCTATGTTGTGCTTTATATTAACCTTAGTGACCTTAAATACTTTTTTGGGCAACTCATAATCATGACTTAAGCATACTATAAAGATCCGAGTTGGGGTTAACATAGAATTGAACCATACATGTGTGCAAGAAGAGAGCTAATGACATTGGAGGAAATAATTAATAAATAGTTTTTATTTTGAGAATATTAATAAAATAATATAATAGGATTGTATAGAATTCAATTATGAATCCAATAAAAAAAGAATGAACCAAATCGGAGTTAAAATGAGTGAGTTATGCCCTTTTTAGTAAACATATACAGAACACCGCGACCGTGACACTACGTCGACTGTGACCCACGATGCTAGGACCATGGCCGCAACACCGCATCGACCGTGACCCGCTATGCTAGGACCACAACCGTGATGCTGCGTCGACCGTGACCGCGGTCGCCGCCGCCAAGAACAGTCAATCGTAAAATGATAATATCTCGAGCAATGCTTATCCATTTTCAACGAAACGAAGTGTCTTAAAACCGCGATTCGACCCTCTATCATCCCAGACATCTTGTTGGATTAAACGGTGACCTAGAGGGCGATTTCTAGGGTGATTTTTGGGGAAGAACGTTCAGAATAGTAGAAATCCAAAGGGGTTATTATTGATTCGAGTTAGTAAGTAGTTTTAATCCTTGATTCTTCTTCCTTTCGATTTCCCCTTGCTCGAGATCCCCAATCCAATGATTTGAGGTTTGGATTAACCTCCGATCTTAATCCTATTCCTACAACAGACCTTCTTTAGGGCCGGGAAACACATTAAAGGGGTTGTTTTGAACCAGATCTTGAGGTTTAAACCTTGATCTTGTCTTGTGCAAGCTAAGATCCAAAATTAGTTGTTGAAAGGGCTAAGATCAGTGATCTTGGATGAATTCTGTGAGTAGATAATCAAATCTTAACCTTGATTTAAAGCATATAGATTCATATAATAGTATCCAGTGTTTGATTCTTGCTGTATGATATTTGATATGCTTGAATAACGTATGTGGTGAAAATCAACAGTTGAAATGCTTTATTAATCATATTAATAGTGATGTATTACCATGTTGAAAGTTGTCTTGTGAATTGTTGTGATTCGACAGGTAATTAATGTGTAAATTGAGGCAATAGAAAGACAGGTTGCCCTAGTTCATGTTTTAAAGATTTGGAGTATGGTTGTGAAATATATGAAACATTTTAGTGATTCATTATTTAAATGTGAGGTACCTACTTGTTAAAAATAGGGTAATCATTAGCTACGATGATGATACCTGTTATATTAACTAAATATCACTAGACATTAGATGCCATGGGCACTGTAGAATCCTCACAGGATGAGGCCTGCACTATGGGGAGGAAACGGTTTCCCGACTAGAGGAGTCCATATCGAGGTAAGCCGGAGCGTACTAGTAGGGTGCGGGGGTTTGACCAGTAGGGAAAACTCCTTACAGTTGTGTGGTACCCAACACCAACCAGGGATGTCAGTGGTACATGTGCTACATGTTGTAGTAATCAATGGTCGATAAGTCTACTGATGCACTTTAAGCTTGAGGGCGTTGACTCACCGCCTGAGTACCTAGGTTGAGTGGTGGAGTCTGAGATATCTGACCGCTCCCATTAGCCGCCAAGAGGTAGACATGCCAATGCCAGCTGCAGACATGGTATTGAAATTAAAGACTTAGCAACCCGAGCATGCTTCTAAGTCTTGTACAGTGAGATTGTAACTTGCTACGATACTTCCACATGTTGTGGTACACCTCATGTGGATCCAAAGGCATAATAACTGGATTTGAAATAATGTAAATAGTTAGGTTATCCTTTTATTACATTCAATATCTGAACTACTGCCATGCTGAGTGATTTATAGTTTTAAACTGCCATGCTGAATGAATTACAGTACTAAACTACCATGCTTACATGATTGCATTTAAATTCTTTTACTTGTAAACATCACAAATATCTTGGTTATGTGTTGATTCTCTACTCACTGAGCCAGTAGCTCACCAACCTACTGAACAAATTTTTAGGTAAAGGGTTAGCTCTTCCTGAGGAGTCGGAAGCCAACTTTAATCAAGATTAGCTCAGAGGTCTTAAAAGAAGAGTAGTTAGAATAGTTAAAGGGTCTCTTATCCTTCCCCTGAATCCTGGGATAGAAAGAGTGAGAAAAGAGAGAAGTTTGAAATTTAATGTACATGATGTATATTAGGTGTGAAACTTTTGCTTCTATGTAATAAGACAAGTTCTGTTGTATCTTGCTGTTATGTTTAATCAAGACTTATCATTCAGTAAGTGTTCTTATAATATATTTGGAAAAAAATATGGGGGATATTTCTTCATGTTATGCCCTAATCTCATGATTAGTGGTAATCGTGGGATGCGAGTGTCACATCTTTTGGTATTAGAGCATAGGTTGAACCTAAAATGAATTTAGGTTTGGGACATGGGTGATAAGAGACCAATAGGATTAGGATATTTTCCTCTTTGAACTACAATTTTCTAATATATGTGTTCTGTTATGGATATGCAGATGGAAGGAAGAGGACGTGGACATGGTGAGGAACAAGCTGAGAGTCATTACGTCCCTGACCCTCGAGCAATGGATCAAGGTGAAGAGGATAATGAGGCAACAAGGATGTATCATATTTTTTCTGGAGACAAAAGAAAAATACAAGATGGACAGGAAGTCTTCATCTTCTAGTAAGGATCTGATGAGATCCTATGAGTTGGTGAAGAAGCTTGGTGGAATTGAATATTCTAGAACAACAGATCTAGCTGTGGCGGAGGTGTGGCTCTGACAACTAGAAAAGGTCTTTCACCTAATGGAATTATCAGAAGATAAGAAAATCAATCATGCAGTCTATTTACTCAAGGGAGATGCTGAGCTGTGGTGGCGATGAGTGGAAGATAAAAGGAGAAATACAGATATGACTTGGAAGGACTTTGTAGATGAGTTTCACCTTAAGTATTTTCCTCCTACCTTCCTGAGTGATAAGATTAAATAGTTGGAAAATATCAGACAAGGAAGCATGACAATTGGTGAATATGAGACATATTTCACAAGGTTGGCAAATTTTTGTCCGCAACTTGTTCCCGATGATGTAGAAAAGTGAAGAAGATTTCAACAAGGATTAAGATCAGAGATTAGACACACTGTGTCAGCCATTAGTCGAAGAGACAGAGAAAACTTTGGAGAATTTGTGGAAGCAGCGAGACGTGTAGAAGAGTCACTTAATGCTGATAAGCAGTCTAAGGGTAAGAAAAGACCTGGAGACTTCAATAGAGGGGGAAAAAGCAGTGGTAGATATAGAGGAGGTGGTGGTTTCTTTTCTAAGATAGGATGAGGACTTGGCTATTTTGGGAGACAAGGATCTAGGTTTTCACCAAGTGGAGGAAGACCCAATTCCGGTAGATGGAATACACAGTATACATGGACACCTCCAACTAGGTCTTTAGGATCTTCAGTGTCAGTGACAGGACCACAGAGACATGATGCATCCATATGTGACAATTTCGGTAGGGAACATTCTGGTCATTGCTGGGGAACTAATGCTCCAATATGTTTTCATTGTGGACACATGAGACATATAAAAAGGGATTGTCCAAAGCTTCCATATGTTTCAGAATAAGGTTCACAATTACAGTTTCAGACTCCATAGAGGTAGGCTTCAGTTATAGGGGCAAGTTCTTCAGTGGCTTCAGGTTCTAGAGGGGGAGCACCTAGTACCAGTAGTGGACATCGTGGACAACATGGCAGAGGGAGATCTACTGGACTATTCTTCTCAATGACACCATCTGAAGGTGTAGTTTCACCCAGAGTTGTGATAGGGGAGATGCTTCTCTTTAACAACATTCCTGTTACAATATTAATAGATACTGGTACAACACATTCTTTCATTCAAAGATCAATAGTTAGTGGACTAAATCTTCTAACCCAGGATTTATCTTATGAGTTGTTGTTAAACGTTCCACTAGGTGAACCCTCAATTTTGACAGAAGTATGTCCTGGATGTCTGTTAAGTTTTAGTGGGTATACAATATCAGTTAATCTCATACCCTTAGATATTAATTATTTTTCAAATCATTTTGGGTATGGACTGCCTTGAGACATATCATGTCCAGTTAGATTGTTGGAAGAAAGAAGCTATATTTCAACAAGGTGTTTTTTCATGTGTCTTTACTGGAGATAGAAAAGTCTTGCCCACATGTATTGTATCAGCTACTGTAGCTGATAAGATGATGAGAAAGGAGTGTGAGGCCTTTTTAGCACATGTGGTAGATGCTAGGGTAGATAAAAGAGCAGTTAGTCTAGCAGATATTCCAGTAGTATGTGAGTTTTCAGATATCTTTCCTGACGAGTTACCAGGTTTACCACCTGAAAGAGATATAGACTTTGAGATACTGACTTTACCAAGTAGCCATCCAGTAGCATTACCTGCCTATAGAATGGCACCTGGAGAGTTAAAGGAATTGAAAACCCAATTACAGGAGTTGTTGAATAAAGGATTTATTCAACCCAGTACATCACCTTGGGGAGCTCTAGTACTGTTTGTGAAAAAGAAGGATGGAAGCATGCAGTTATGTATAGACTGCAGATAATTGAGTAAGATAACAATTAAGAATAAATATCCTTTGCCTAGGATTGAAGACCTATTTGATCAACTCTGTGAGGCAACGATCTTTTCAAAGATAGATCTCAGGTCAGGTTATCATCAGCTAAGGATAAAGGCATCTGATGTGCCTAAGTCATCATTCAGAATGAGGTATGGGCACTATGAGTTTGTAGTTATGTCTTTTGGATTAAAAAAAGCCCCTACAACCTTTTTGGACATGATGAACATGGTTTTCAGACCATATTTAGATTAGTTCATAGTAGTGTTTATAGATGACATCCTTATATATTCTAAAGATGCAGAACAACATGAGAAACATTTGAGAATAGCCCTGCATTTGTTAAGGCAACATCAACTTTATGCTAAGTTTAGAAAATGTGAGTTTTGGTTGGCTGAAGTATCTTTTCTTGGACATGTCATATCAGGAGAAGTGGTGACCCTAAGAAGGTAGAATCTGTTCTTCAGTGGGAGCAACCTACGACCCCTACTGAGATCAGAAGTTTCCTAGGGTTAGCAAGATATTACAAGAGGTTTATAAGAACCTTCAATACAATAGAAACATCTCTTACACGCTTAACAAGGAAGGATGTACCTTTTGTTTGGTCTAAGTCATGTGAGAAAAGTTTCCAAATTTTAAAAAAGAAGTTAACTACAACACCGGTCTTGATATTACCAGAGGAAGATAAGGGATATGTGGTTTTCTGTGATGCGTCCATGAGAGGTTTGGGATGTGTTCTTCTGTAAGAAGGGAAATGTGTGGCCTATGCATCTAGACAACTTAAGAAGAATGAAGAGAACTATCTAACACATGATCTTGAGTTGGTAGCAGTAGTGCATGCTCTAAAGACATGGCATCATTATCTATATGGTGAATCATGTCAGGTCTTTACTGATCATAAGAGTTTGAAGTATATTTTTACACAAAGGGATTTCAATCTGAGACAGCGTAGATGGTTGGAGCTTATAAAGGATTATGATGTCACTATTGATTATCATCCTAGAAATGCCAATGTAGTAGCAGATGCTCTAAGTAGAAAAACAACATCATCTGTGGAAATGTTTTCAATGGCATGTGTAAAAAGAGACATGTTAGTTAAGATGAGAGATATGAATTTAGATCTAAATGTGTCTGATCAAGGTGGATTGATTGCACAGATGCATGTTAGACTACATTTTATGATCAGATTTAGGAGCTTCAGCATGGTGACAGAGAATTGCAACAGATCATTCATGATATGACAAATGGAAAGAGACCAGAATTTAGTTTTTCAAATGATGGGTTGTTGTATCTACATGATAGATTGTGTGTGCCAGATGACACTGAGCTAAAGAAGCAGATACTTGAGGAAGCTCATTCTTCTATGTATGCAATGCATCCATGTAACACAAAGATGTATAGAAGCCTGAAGGAGTTGTATTGGTGGTCAGGTATGAAGATGGAGGTGGCTGAGTATGTGGCTAAGTGTGATGTATGTCTACAAGTCAAGGCTGAACATCAGAAGCCCGTAGGTCTCTACAATCACTTCCTATCCCTGAATGGAAGTGGGAGCATATCACCATGGATTTTGTGGTTGGATTACCCAGGACACCACATGGTTTCGACTCAGTTTGGGTAATAGTAGATAGGCTAACAAAGTCTACTCACTTTATACCAATTAAGACAACATGGGATACACCAAAGTCAGCCAAGGTCTATATAGATGAGGTAGTCAGATTGCATGGAATACCTATTTCTATAATATCTGATAGAGATCCTAAATTTACATCTAGGCTTTGGAATCAATTGCAACGTTCCTTGGGAACAAAGTTGAAATTTAGTACATGCTTTCATCCTCAGATAGATGGATAGTCAGAGAGGACAATTCATACCTTGGAGGATATGCTGAGAGCATGTGTTTTGCAGTTCAGTGGTAGTTGGGATGATCATCTCAGTCTAATGGAGTTCGCCTATAACAACAATCACCATTCTAGCTTAGGCATGGCCCCTTATGAAGCCTTATATGGAAGAAAATGTAGATCTCCAATTTGTTGGTATGAAGTTGGAGAAAGGAAAATTTTAGGCCCAAAGTTGGTGGAAGAAACCACAGAAAAGATATATGTGATGAAACAACAGTTGAAGGCAGCTCAGGACAGACAGAAAAGCTATGTAAAGAAAAGACGTAGACCACTTCAATTTGATGTTGGGGATGAGGTTTATTTGAAAATTTCACCATGGAAAGGTGTGCTAAGATTTGGAAAGCGAGGCAAACTAACTCCTAGATACATGGGTCCCTATCCAATCATTCAAAGAATTGGATCTGTTGCATTTAAATTGGAGTTAGCCAATTTACATAATGTGTTTCATGTATCAATGTTGAAGAAGTGCCATCCTGGTACAGAAAGGATTGTAGATCCAAATCCTATATAGTTGAGAGATGATATCTCTTATATTGAAGGACTAATTCAAATTCTAGACCGTAGAATTCGAAATCTTAAAAAGAGAGAGATACCTCTAGTAAAGGTTCTTTGGAGGAATTATGGTGTAGAAAAAGCTACTTATGAAGTGGAGACAGAGATGTCTAACAAGTATCCTTTCCTCTTTTAGAAATTTCGAGACAATTTTTATTAGAGGGGGAGAATTGTTACAACCCGTTCCTAGCTTTACTGGTAATCCTAGAGATTTAAGATAATCTTAATACTTGTCATGTTTTTGTTAGTAATATTCTATGTTGTGCTTTATATTAACCTTAGTGACCTTAAATACTTGTTTGTACAACTCATAATCATGACTTAAGCATACTATAAAGATCCAAGTTGGGGTTAACATAGAATTGACCCATACATGTGTGCAAGAAGAGAGCTAATGACATTGGAGGAAATAATTAATAAATGATTTTTCATTTGAGAATATTATTAATATAATATAAAAATATTGTATAGAATTCAATTACAAATCCAAAAAAAATAATGAACCAAATCGGAGATAAAATGAGTGAGTTATGCCCTTTTTAGTAAACATATACAGAACACCGCGACTGCGGCGCTGCGTTGACTGTGACCCGCAATGCTAGGACCGCGACTGTGATGCTGTGTCGACCACGACCCACTATGCTAGGACCGTGACCGTGATGTTGCATCGACCGTGACCCGCAACTTGCGTCGACTGCGACTACGACGCTACGTCGACCGCGGTGGCTTATCCATTTTCAACGAAACGAAGTGTCTTAGAACCGTGATTTGATCCTCTATCATCCCAGACATCTTGCTAGATGAAAGGGTGACTTGGAGGGTGATTTCTAGGGAAAGTTTTGGGGAAGAACGTTCAGAATAGTAGAAATACAAAGGGGTTATTATTGATTTGAGTTGGTAAGTAGTTTTAATCCTTGATTCTTCTTTCTTTTTATTTCTCCTTAGTCGAGATCTCTAATCTAGTGATTTGAGGTTTGGATTAACCTCCGATCTTAATGTTCTTCCTACTACATACCCTCTTTAGGGCCAGGAAACACAATAAAGGGGTTGTTTTGAATGAGATCTTGAGGTTTAAAGCTTGATCTTGTCTTGTGCGAGCTAAGATCCAAGATTAGTTGGTTAAAGGGCTAAGATCAGTGATCTTGGACGAATTCTGTGAGTAGATTATCAACTCTTAATCTTGATTTGAAGCATATCAATTCAGATAATAGTATCCAGTGTTTGATTCTTGCTGTATGATATTTGTGATGCTTGAATAACGTTTGTGGTGAAAATCAACAATTGAAATGCTTTATTAATCATATTAATAGTGATGTATTACCATGTTGAAAGTTATCTTGTGAATTGTCATGATTCGACAGGGGATTAATGTGTAAATTTAGGCACCGAAAAGACAGGTTGCCCCAATTCATGTTTTAAAGAGTTGGAGTATGGTTGTGAAATAAATGAAAATTTTTAGTGATTCATTATTTAAATGTGAGGTACCTAATTGTTAGAAATAGGGTGATCAGTAGCTACAATGATGATACCTGTTATATTAACTAAATATCACTAGACATTAGATGCCATGGACACTGTAAAATCCTCACAGGATGAGGCCTGCACTGTGGGGAGGAAATAGTTTCCCAACTGGAGGTAGTCCAGATCAAGGTAAGCCGGAGCGTACCAGTAGGGTGCGGGGGTTTGACCAGTAGGGCAAACACCTTACAGTTGTGTGGTACTCAACACCAACCGGGGATGGCGGTGGTACCTGTGCTACATGTTGTAGTAATCAGTGGTCGATAGGTCCACTAATGCACTTTAAGATTGAGGGCTTTGACTCACCGCCTGAGTACCCAATTTGAGAGGTGGAGTCTGAGATATCCGACCGCTCCCATTAACCGCTGAGAGGCAGACATGCCGATGCCAAATGTAGACATGGTATTGAAATTAAAGACTTAGGAACCCGTGCATGCTTCTAAGTCTTGTATAGTGAGATCGTAACTTGCTGTGATACTTCCACATGTTGTGGTACACCTCATGTGGGTCCAAAGGCATAATAAATGGATTTGAAATAATGTAAATAATTAGTTTATCCGTTTATTACATTCAATATCTGAACTACTACCATGCTGAGTGATTTATAGTTTTAAATTGCCATGCTGAATGAATTACAATATTAAACTTCCATACTTACATGATTACATTTAAGTTCTTTTACTTGTAAACATCACAAATATCTTGTCTATCTGTTGATTCTCTACTCACTGAGCCAGTAGCTCACCAATCTACTGAACAAATTTTCAGGTAAAGGGTTAGCTCTTCCTGAGGAGTCAGAAGCTAACTTTAATCAAGATTAGCTTCGAGGTCTTGAAAAAAGAGTAGTTAGAATAGTTAAAGGGTCTCTTATCCTTCCCGTGGATCATGTGATAGAAAGAGTGAAAAAAGAGAGAAGTTTGAAATTTAATGTACATGATGTATATTAGGTGTGAAAATCTTGATTCTATATAATAAGACAAGTTCTGTTGTATCTTGCTATTATATTTAATCAAGACTTATCGTTCAGTTAGTGTTCTTATAATATATTTGAAAAAAAAATATGGCGGATATTTCTTCATGTTATGCCCTAATCTCTTGATTAGTGGTAATCGTGGGATGATGGTGTCACAGGTACCTTGAAGGCCTGGAAGAAAGAAGGTGCATGTGGCCAGTTGCCATACATGCTAGTGGGTGAATGATGAACACTAGGGACCCAATGGATTGCTATAGATGATTGCATATTCCCTAGAGGAATGGGAGTAGGACACCATGGGCATTGTGGTGGGGTTTCCTTGGATCTAGAGAGGTCATAGTGCTATATGGGTTATGGTAGATCACCTTACCAAAGAGACCATTACCAGTAGGATAAATCTAGTTGAACTATGTGAGAGAGTTAGTTGGAATGCATGGTGATCTGAGTTCAAATATTCTTGAGCATGGCCTTAAGTTCACTTCCATATTGCGGAAGCTGGTGCATGAAGAACTCGATACCAGTTTAAAGTTTAGTATGGCTTATCACCCCCCTAACTGATGGAAAGTCAAGAGAGTATGATCCAAACTTTAGAAGGTCTGACGAGAGCATATGTGCTCATTTGGGGTGGATCATAGGAGTAGTGCCTGCCTCTAGTTGAGTTTGTTTGTTAAAACATCTACCAAAGCCAATATCGGTATGTATGAAGCTCTTTATGGGAGACCGTGTTAGTCACCAATTCACTAGGGTGATGTCAGAGAGAGGATCTTGTGGAGGTCAGAGACACCACAGTGTATGCTGATGAAGTCAATTTGATCGAACAATGGCTGAAGAAAGCCCAGGATCGACAGGAGTCACGTGCTGATGTTAAGCGTACTGACTTACAGTTCACTGTGGATGAGCATGTGTTTTGAAAATCCTACCCCTCTGAGCTATAGCTAAGATAGAGGAAAGTTGAGTCCCCGATACTCTGTTTGAGATTTTGGAACGGATTAGTAAAGCTGCTTTTTGTTTATACCCTTACCCTCTCAGGATAATGTGATGCATGATGTGTTTCATATGCCCAATCTAGAGCACTATGTGAGGAACCTGAGCCATGTGCCGAGCATTAAACCTATTGAACTCCATGGGAGGATGGCTTACCTCGAGTCACCTATGAGGGTATGAGATACCAAGGTGAGAGAGATCAAGAGTAAAGGATAGAGATGGTAAAGGTTCTTTGGAAGCACCATGGAGAGGATGAAGCCACATGAGAGTTGAAGATGGACATGGAAAAGTCTTATCCTGAATTGTTTGTATGTTTGGTGGAATTTTGAGGGCAAAATTCCTATAAGAGGGGAAGGATGTTACAACCTCAATTTTTGGGTTTATATTGATTGAAATGTAATTTCTCAAATAAAATGTATATGCATGGAAATTGTATGATTTATAGGTTTCTTTTGCAATATTGCCTTGAATGTATGTTTTTGTGGATCCTACTGATTTAGTGAGTCCATTTTGAGAAAGGATACACCAAAACTTTGGCGAACAGAATCAAGCCACACATTAACCATATTATCCCTCTAAATCAAAATGCTTTTCTCAAAGGGCAAAGCATCCATGATGGTTACCTGATGGTTAATAAAACCATCCACCATTGCCATATTAACAAAACTCTGGTCTTAGCCATCAAACTGGATTTTGAAGAAGCCTTTGACTTTGTTAATTGGCAATGCCTCACCAAAACCCTTAAAGGCTTTGGATTCCCCGGAAAATGGATCCACTGGATACATGCATGTGTATCCACGAATCATTTCTCAACTATTATAAATGGTGTTCCTTTTGGCTACTTTAAAAGTTCAAATGGTCTTAGGCAAGGGGACCCTCTATCCCCATATATTTTTATCATTGTCACTTCCATCCTGACTAGAATGATTCAACTAGGTGTTGATGGAGGTCTGATTAATTCTCCCTCAGAGTTCCATGAGAACATCATACAATTTGCGGATGACACCATCATCCTAATCAATCCAGAGGACAACTCCATCATCAAAACAATCAAAATTATAGGAATCTTCTCATATGTTTCGGGCCTCAAAATAAACCTTCAAAAATCTTCAATCTTTGGGGTCCACATTGAACAAACCAAGATGACTAGATTCAAAGACTTATTGAGGTGCAAGATAGACAACTTCCCTATTAACTATCTGGGTCTACCTATCACTCCTTTCAACATTTCCCACTCCACTTGGACCCCAATCATTGAGAGGATAAAAAATAGACTTTCATCTTGGACAAATAATTTTGTTAATATTACCGGTCATCTTACTCTTCTCAATAGTGCCAGTACACCAATTACCACCCACTACTTGAGATGCATCCCACTTCCCTCCAAAACTAGAAAAACCATTGATAAAATTCGAAGAAGTTTCCTCTAGAACAACCACCACAAAACCTCCCACATAGGCAAACACTTTCACCTGGTCAATTGGGACACCATCACAACCCCCCTTAATCAGGGAGGATGGGGAATAATCAACCACAAAACTCATGCTTTCTGTCTGATTACAAAAATAATTAATTGTATGGAAAATAATAGCAGTAAAATTTGGAGGAACATGGTGACAAACAAATATTACCAAAAGTACCCACCCTGGCATAAAACTCCAAACAAGATTGGCTCCCCTCTTTGGAAATATATTAACAATAACATTCCTCACATTAAACTGATCATCAACATCCCCCCTCACTCGCACATACACATCTCCTTTTGGGATGGCCCATGGTACAAACACCACCCAGTCCTTAACCTACATACCATATGGTCCATACCAAATAATCTCAATTATTTAACTACAACCAAAGCTCTTGGCCTCCTGGCTAGTAGTAGATCAAACTTGCTTAAGCGGTGTTTTCTATTATGTCTGGAATAAGAGGACATTAGGAACCTGACCCATGAACTAGAAAACAATACCTCTAACCAGATTACTTGGAGATGGGGTGAGCTGTATATGGCCAAACAAGCCTATATAAACATGACCTTTAGAGGCATTTCCCTGCCCTCTTCCATAATCTGGAAGCATAAATGGCCACAAAAACTTAAAATCTTCTTCTGGATTCTCCTAAACAACAAATTGTTAACTGATCAAAACCTATCTAGAAGGGATTTCGCTGGCCCTTCGAGGTGCTCACTTTGTCTTGGTGACTCAGACTCTGTGGAACATTTGTTCTCCCACTGCAGCTTTTCTATAGCATCATCTCACACTTTCTCAGATTTGATCAATTAGATCACAACTTCACAACCTTTCCTACTGGCCTCACATGCACAGATTAGGAATGACTATCCCCTCAAAGGGGATGACTTCTTAGTCACTATCTGTTGGAACTTATGGAGAGAAAGAAACAATAGATATTCAATAACACCTTCAAACCGAGGAGCAACATCATCACTCAGATTTAATCAGATCTTCATATCCTTACACATTGCAGGAATGCAGGACAAGGAGGGCTCAGATGACTCGTAGGAGGGGGAATCAGAGGCTAGATTTCATTACGACCTGAAGGCGATGATGGATGATGAAATTGGATCCGGTCTGCTGCAATAATAGTTCAACATTTTGTACTTTCTACTTAAGATACTTCATGCATGAGGCTTGTTATGGGGTGCCTCCCCCATAGACTTTATTTCCTTCTGCTGAACTCTACATCCTTTAATTTAGTGCATCAATAGTGTACCAACTGAAATAGCAGGTGCTAGCTTGCTCAATGTCTTTCTTTATTTAATGAAATGATTTTTTTATCAAAAAATATATGCCTAATGAGTGGATGACTTGAATATGAAGAAATGTCTCTTTTATTTTCAAAATTTGGTTCCAAACTTGACACACAAGAAGTTTAATCCATTATGGACTTTCCCTAAAAGTTTGGAATTAAAATGATAGAAGGAGAGAAATATATGCGTTATTTAATTAAAAATTCAAATATAAGTCCTTGTGAAATAAAATAGGAAAAAAGGGAATCTCATGCCCAAGAGAAATGTCCTAGATAATTTTATACGAGAGATAATTCCAATTTAAGAGTATGGGAGAAAATATAGAGGATTTCAAGATATCTTTTAGACTAAGTAATTTATTTGGGATATATTTGATATTATCTTAAAAATCAAGTTTTAGGGATGTAAAGGATTAATTGAGGAGTAATCCTTCTTCAAATTAAAGATAATAAAGTGGATGGAGATTTCCTAAAGTTTGATGAGAAAGTAAGTTATGGAGAGTAGGGAATAATTATTTCTTGCATGAGGGTTTTACATTAAAAATTAGAAGGACTTTCCTTTTTCCTTCATAAAGAATCCTAAAACCCTATTAATCGATCCTCTCTCCCTCATACCCCCAGAATATGCATGAGGGGTCTTTGAGTAGAGGAAGAAGACCAGGAGAACCCCTCCTAGGTGGTACAGTCATACAAGAACCAAAAATAATCACATGACACCAGTGATACTCTTCTCCATCTTCATGGCAAACCAGGTTCATACCAGGAAACCAATCAACTCTAGAACCTAGAAAGCTAGTGGAAGGCTTTCTACAGGTCTACCCCTACCCAACCATGGTGTAAGGGTCCTTGGATAGGGTCTCTGATTGACCTGTTCGTCATCTCTCCCTCTCTCACGACCTACAGCCACGAGGGACCAAATTTGTTATCCTTTGACCACCTCCAACGGTGCACTCACCCTCCCCAACTCCAGCGAGTGGTGGATGATCTTTCCTGACCATCTCTGAAGCTCGAGAATGCAAGAACATGCTGGGAGGGGAGCTGTCTCGAGCACATAGCCGCACAGGGTTCGCGACAGCCTACGTCACAAGGTGGAAAGGGATTCATAATGAAAAGACTCGACTACCCCTCGACGTGCATTCAAGAGGGAGGGGTACAAAGGTCTTTCATCATATTATAGCTGGACCAAATATGGAATTAAGGAAAAGCATATTTTGCTGACGTGTCAAGCTTCCATTGGCCAAAGGCACTTTAACTTGTGAAATTCGTAGTTAATTCTTGGTAGTTCGGATGACAACATGTTATATATGATTTTTGATCATAAAAATATTTGGAATTTGTTAAAAATATAATTGAATCCTCATTTCACTTACAATTCAAAAGTGTCTAAAGTTATCATCTTTAATGGTTTAATTAACGAAAAACCCTAAGATTTGATTATAATTACATCTAATAATGTTTTTTGATATTTTGAGCAAATATTAACCTGTTGATGATAAAAGGAAGAATTGGATCTAAAACGGATGATCTTTATGCATAATTGGCTTAGTTTAGGGTTCCATGCATATCAAAGTGCATTAATGGGCTTGGAAACCCTAATTTTGGTAAATATGACTTTTAATGGTTTTTACTTTGAGAATCCATGAATAAGACAAAGATATGATGATCCTAAGCCAAACTGAGAATAAAGGACCCTTAATACGGATAATTTGAGTAATTAGGGTTTTATTAGTAGAAAACTTGTTTTAGGATTTGTTGACCTGAAAAGAGTAAAGATTGAGCAATTGATCTAAGAAACCCTAATGAATCCTAATGACATTTAGTAACCTTAGAAAGGTGTCCCAAGTCATTAAGGAGTTGTTTGGGATGTGATGGTAACAATTAGGTGTTATACATGTTTTCAGGACCAATGGTTGCTTGATTTGGTTGCTTAGCTTGCTTGATTGGACATCTAGTTAGATTTGGGTATCTTGTTTCTTTTGAATCATAATTAGGTCTGTGCTTATGCTTATGGATAATCGCTTTATCACAATGATTTTTGAGTTTATACCGATTGCTTGGAATTAAATGCTTGGATAACTTTAATTCCTGCAATCTATAAAGTGACTATGATAATCACCATATATTGCTTATGACTTGTCCAAACCTACTACCACCTCTAGATTTATGATTTATGATGATGAGAGACCAAGCCCAGGAGGGAAGATCAAACCAAGCCCAGGAGGGAAGATCATAGGTGGTCAATCCCTGGATGGGAAGACTATAAGGCATCTAGAGAGGTGGCCCATAAGGTACCGAGCTCAGGATGAAGAAGGTGGCCTAATGTCCATTGTAGGGACTAAACCTTAAGAGAGGGTATACCAGAGGATGGATATGATGGTTGGGAAGTTATAAAGAAACTGTAAATTTTGATTGGTAACAAATAATTTGATGTAGTTACATTGTTACAATATATGTGCAGGATTTTGTTTCCCCCACATACCAATATAATCTATTATAATGACCGACATTTTGTTTTTCGTTGTTTTAGGAATACATGAAAATGGATGAACATTTAAAGTGGCATTTGAAGAATAAATCTAATTAAAGATCGAAGGATTTAGTTAGATAGAAATCTACTTTGGGTAAAGTTCTAAACTCCTATTTTTAAAGGTATGTTAAAAGAATTTTTTTATCCTACTTTGAGCTTAGTTGTGGTAGAATTTATTAATTATTTTGATTATTTGCAAAACCAGTTGATCCTATTTTGGGATAATGATGCCAGCTTCTTAGCCATCGTTAAATGGGGGTTGCTGAGGGTTGGGTTCGTAATAGGGCTGCTGATCAGGAAAAAGTTAACTCAAAAAACAAAGATATAACCAAAGAAGATATAACTATTTAAGGAAGACCCCACCTGGAATTCATTTTGTATTTGCTCATTTGTATTATATATACACACACACACACACACACACACACACACACACACACACAGATATATATATATATATATATATATATATATATATATATATATATATATATATATATACGCATTTATATCTATATCTCTGTGTGTGTGTGTCCACGATCATTAGCTACTCAACTAACCCAATAGCCAACCAAGAAGCTTGATCCATGTTTTTTTAATTTTCTAAAACAAAGGAAATAGTGAGAACGACAATGCTACCTCATATCACTCTGTCTGAATTTCTATCCGCATTGCATATACACGCTACATATGATTTGACGGTGTGTGGGGCGTGGGAGCTAGTTATTCAAATCCCCCAAAAGAAGGTTTATCAAATTTTACAGAAGAAGAAAGAAAAATCCACAAAGGGAGGGAGCACCACTCCTGAAAGAAGGCAAAGTGTTTTCTCATACAAGAAGAAAGCAACAAGGTTACAAGTAGGGAAAAAAGGGTAGACGATCGAGAAAGATGAAGAAGAGACGTGCACACTCTCCTCACTCCTTCGTATAGAAAAGTGCACTAGAACACTGTCTCTTCAAACATGGAGATGAAAAGAATCAAAAGGAATTGATGTGTTCAGGACTGTGATGGCTAGTAGGTGGCGATAGAGGAGATAGTTGGGTGACTAGATCCAGCTGATATACTGGATATTTATAGGCTATGCTAGCCACCAATGGCTAATAGAACTGGCTAGACATATCCATCTCCAACGAAAGTGGATTCTCCAATATTGGCCGACTAAGCTAGCTATCTATGAAACAACCTTCCCTGTTCCTGCTAAGATGAGCAACAATCCTCAATTTTATGCACATGGTGTGGAGGATGAAGGGGACATGATCCCATCATCTTACCAAAGAGATGTCAAAATCGAAGACATAAACCAAGGAATATATAACCAAGGGAACATGATCCCATCATCTCACCATGGACATGTCAAAAATAATTGAATGATACACATAATTTGTAAATAAAAAAATGAAGATATGACAAAGGAAGAAACACCAAAGATATAATCAACGAAGAAATCAGCCGAATGCATAGAAAATCGATGCTCCTGTAGGTCATTCCAAACACCTCCGCCGCAACTCCTGCCCGACGACCAATAAGATGGAGAAACCACACTCTCGCCACAGTGTTAGAGTGTATTACCATCACCTCCTCCAAACCTCTACCAAATTCAACCCCCAGCTAGTGTCCAGCTGCATCAACAGTACAAAGAGAAGACCAAATGCTGGCTGAGGAGGCGATCAATCGTCACCAGGGAAGGAAGAACGCTCCACCCAATTCTCGGAAGACTTTGACTCGAAGACTTACAGTAGGTAAATATCTTTTTCTCGATTTGTGTGTGTCATCCTTGCACAGGGGCCATGAAGTAGGTAAATATCATTACCTTCTCTTCTTGAACCTTGCCGATATTCTAATTTTCATTCTTCATGCGCGACAGTGCGTCGATGTTCAAGATTGCAAAGTGGAGAAGGCGTGTCAAAAGGGGCAGATGGAGGAAAAGGAGAGGAAGCTGATTTTTGCGGTGGGGGGGGGGTTTAAAATCGTGTGGGTTAGGTGAATGTTAGTGGGCCGTTAATGTTGCAGTTAATGTGTCTGGTAACTGGGCTGTTTTGAGGTCTAGGTTTGGATGTGAATCGGGTTACGTGAATCACAACCCTTATTATATCCATGATTGGTTTTTCGTCCTTCTCAACTTCATCCATAACTGTAGCCCACGATTTTATCCAACATTAAATACAGTATGAAGATCTATAAATTGAAACTGCAAAAAACTGACCACCCTCTTCTTCTATTTTTATTTTTCCCTTTTCAAACCTAACCAACCTTCCCCACTACCTCCTTATTATCTTTTCTATAAGCTTCAATTGACTTGTTGTAAGTGGATCAGGAAAATAAAGAACTCAAGTTCCGAAACAAGTTTTGAGTGATTGGTGTTCTGTAACTCTAGAAATATAGTTCTTTGGAACTTTCCGGTATAAAAAGGGTTTCCATCCAGACTTCCAAAAGAAAAGAGGTGAAAACGAGTTCCTCTCGCTCTGGCGGCGGCGGCGTGCATTCTCTATGGCACCACCAAAGACT
The DNA here is from genome assembly GCA_963693085.1 of Alisma plantago-aquatica. Classification (NCBI taxonomy): domain Eukaryota; kingdom Viridiplantae; phylum Streptophyta; class Magnoliopsida; order Alismatales; family Alismataceae; genus Alisma; species Alisma plantago-aquatica. The sequence continues at coordinate 958,391,432 of OY856413.1, read as the reverse complement.
TACTTTTGTGACATAGATACCTGTGTTGCAAAACTGATCCATCGTGATTATCCATGTACCGTTCTTCCTTTCTCCACGAAGAGAAATGACATCACAACATCAAAGGTTTATTGCTGGGTTTGTTTTTGTGGCGGCATCAAAGGAACTTTATTTTTCTCTTCTCCACGACATCAAAGTATCCAAGTCTTAAATTACTGATTTCCTCTGCGGAAACAAAGTTTCAAAGGCTTACTTCACATGTTTTGCTTTCCTCACAATGCTAAAGTAGATCATCGTTTGTTCATCACTAATCAAGGCACAACATCGACTCCATGAAACCATTGTACTACTGCCTTTTTCTTTCTCTCGAAAAACCTCCGAAAATGTGAGTTGACATTTAACTTTTAAACAATAGTCTTGTTTATACGCTGTGTAGTATCAACGGCAACACGAGTTGGAATATCTAGCTGTATGATCATGTTCATCTTGATCAAGAGACGACACATAGATTATCATATTGTAGTTGCAATTATATAAAAGTCATTTGTCTTGAAAAACATAAATGTTGAACCAATCATCTGAACTCATTTTCTAGGAACTGCACTTCTACTTCAAGAAAATGACTTTCGGAAAAACTCTAGTTACATAAAACCATTCATAGCCTAGTTAGAACTCCCAGAACTGACCACCCACTCTTTCTATTTCTCGTCCGACCCCTAACAAATGTTCCAACTCATACTCTCTTTCTTCTTTCCTGAATTGCCAATCAATCTTTTCAACTCCTTCCGTCCTAACCTACCATAGTATTCTCTTCAAACGGTTATCCTTTCAGTCCTTTTTTTCTATCTAATCCATTCTTTTAACAAAAAAATGTATCCATTTAAGATATATATCGAGATAATATTACTATAAAAGGTTCTCTTAATCATCTCAGACACATAATCAAAATATTCATCCGTTCATCCATACCATTGTTAGTTATAATATCCATACAAAATATTTCAATATGTATAAAATATATTGCTTTACTACATTTAAATAATATTTTAAAATATAACAAAATATTAGTCTCTTAAAATTCATTACTCAATCAAAAATAAATTAGTGTATAACACAAAGTATATATTTCACTTAATATTATCGACATACAAGTCTACTTTTATGGTTATGTAATATATAAATTTATATATTATATATTAAAAAATAGTAAACATATAATTAATATATAAAATTTCCTAATTAAATACATGTTTATTGGTCGAGTTTGGCATACATTAAGTGGTAGATAAATTATTTTAAGTATTTTTGGACATGAATACTATTATTTAATGTGTTGTATTTTATAAAATATTCAATGTAGGATTTTTAAGCTTTGGAGTAGTGCTCAAATATCCAATGTGTCTGGACCTTGATCCAGCAGAAGGCAAATGCTACATTGATTACATGTCAACCCTTCTCTGTATGGCTCTCCAAAAACTTGAATATTAAAAGATATCGAGCGGAATGGGGAACCTGGGTAGCTCTCACAATATGGAAACTCTGGACCTTATGTTGCCAATTGGTGTTTGAAAATACTAAAATGACCCCTGAAATTATGTTCAAATCTATCACAAGAGAAGTACTTAGCTGCCTCACTGCATTTCAACATTATAAACAATGATCCAGGGTCAGGGTCTTAACGAAAAAAGTGGAAACCACCTGAAAGGGATCGAGTGAAACTTAACCTTTATACATCTATAAAGAAGAAGAGAAGCGCCATGACCATTGGATTTGTTGTCCGAGATGTGGTGGGAAAATGTCTATGAGGAGGAAGTAATAGAGACGTGAGGCACAATATACTTCTAACTGAATTGAGAGCTAACTCAATTGGAATACAAGAATGCAAATCCAGGTTCAATAGAGTGTTGCTAGAATTAGACAACCTACAAGCGACCAATATGCTAACATGGAAGATGAAGGCACTGACAAAATATAATCCACAGTGCAAGCTTTTAGAGAAGGACATCATAGGTTTGAGTTTTTTTTTCTTTCAATTTACTTTAAATAAGCAAGCTTGTATTATGACTTTTTGATGCAGTAGCCAAGTGGGCATTGACACATGGAGATGTTTCATGTAGGTGGAGGTAGTGTCCTGAGTTCATGTCCAAGCTAGTTGGGGATGAGCGCCATCATACCGAAGTATTATTCCTAATTCTAGTTTTCTTGTAATGGGAGTACATGATGTATAGATTTCTCCCGGGGCAAAAAAAGATCTAGTTACAAATATTAATACATGTATATTTTTCACAAGGTGTTTTTCACAATTTTATATATTTTATTTTTTGTTTGGGTGATGTTGATCTTTTCTGTATGAGTAAAGTCCCTTATGCTAGACTATTTTAGTAGTGGTTATAATGCACAAATCGATGATTTTAGAAGTTTGATCAACTGATGAATAGTGTTATAAGCCACAACTGATGGTCTTTTATTGATCATGGATGTTGGACACCATTGATGAGAGGAGAGTAGTTTGCAATTGAAAAAAATTGAATTAAGACAACTCATGAAAATGAAAATCTTTCACAAATAGAATTTTTAAATCAATAAACTGATGAGAGTGAGGCATGTTGATTGATGCTTAACAAGTGTGTATGAAACAATGAAGCCAATGCACACCAACTGATGAGATATGCATGTAGTCATTGGTCAACAAAATCGTCTGACTGATGAGTATACAACTTGTGAATTGATGAGATGTGTAGCTAACAAATCAAAGATAGTAGATTTGGTTTTTTCTTTCAACCAACAAAAATGTTCACTATATAGGGTGATCAAAATTTGTTTGAGTTGTTAAAAATACAAATGACATGATTTCTATGCAACCAATGAGAATTTTGATTCATAACTTGTGAAAGGTACATTGATGGACTGATGAAACTTTGGATACATAATCGATTGAGACATATGTTCAAATCAACAAAGATGTAATGTTGCCAACCAATGAAAATATAAATTAGTAAGAAATTTGTATGGAACACTAATGATTCTATATACATACACCAGTGGGGTTTCTGAACATGTAACTGTTTAGGAAATCGAATCCTTTGATTGAGTAAATATTGATTTGGGCCATTTAAATCTCTCTCCCTTTCATCCCACCTATAGATACTCCTCCCCTACTATCTAATGAAACCTTTTTTGGACCTTTTCTACTCTATAGATCAACAAGGAGCCATTGAAGGTCGTCAAGAAGGAAGTTGGTTAACAAAAAGCTTCTGGATTTGTGGATGCATGTTGTTGCATACCTTGGATCAATTTTTTCAAATATGAATTCAATCCTTCTGGTTTAGTTTCTTTCTTACTACATGTAAGATATATCCACCTAAACCTCTATTATTTTTGTTATTCCCTTTTTCTTCTACCATGGTCCAAATCCGTGGTATTCCATGTTGGGTACTTGTGCATATAATTATATAACCTTCTTTTATCCCCCCTTGCTTTAGATACAACTAGTTCTTTAAGAAAGCAACTTTTTGAAGCTTTATGAGGATACAAATCAAATTTTCGATGTTTATTTCATGGTTCTCTATGTGAACCTTGTTTTTTTCTACACCAATGATGTGAGTGATATGACTTTTGATGCATTTTTGCCTACTTGTTATGTGTGTAATGCTAATATAAATAAAATTGAAATATGAATTTTTGTATGTCTTCTCAATCTTCTAAAAATATTTTTTGATGTAGGTCACATGTTCACTTAAACATATGAGGATGGACATTTCACAATATATGTTGAAGTACTAAAAAATGTCAACATTAGGGTGTTTTGATATCATTTAATGGGAGAATGAAATACATATACATCCCTACTATTTGGGGGATGTTACAAAATGAGACTAATAATTTTTTCTAGCCGTTATGGTATATGATTTTTGATTGGATGAAATCCTATTATTAAAAATAGCTCATCTATGCTTAGTTTTGGTCTTCCTACGCCCAATCTTGAAAAGACCACACTTTTTGTATCCGTTGGTATTTTAGGATGGAATTTAGGTGATACATTATTAATGATTTGGAATCTATGTAAACAATTTTGTATGGTTTTGAGATTCCTATGAAGTTATATATGTGTTATGGTCCTAGTGGTATTGGGATTTCATGTGCCCTAATATGATGTCGTGGTCTCTTTTTGGAAAAGGATGGTTAGATATACCATGATTGAGTAACTTGGAACTATTCTATACGCTTAATACATTTGAAGGTACAATACATGATTTATTTCATAGAACATCTAGGTGTTATGTATGTAATTGATTATTGTAGTAAAAAAATGTGTATCTATCTTAATTAATCAAAGTATAACCCTAATCATGTAGTTCCCTAAGACCACATAACAATATATGTGTCAGGATTTGCTAGATTGTAAAATGAGTAACTCTCTAGGCAATTTTATTGTGAGAAGAAGATCATAGTTTTATAGTATTAAGTATATGCAAGTGCAGAATGGCCTTTCTCTGTCATCTATATTTCAAATTTGCTAATAAAGGTTGAGGTTCTTTCTATTTTATGTGATTGAGAGTTGTTGGGGTCATAACTCGGATTTGAGGGTTGCATAACCCAATTTTTGGTGTCGTGCCTTGTGTAACTGGGTAGACTAAGTTTTATGTGGGACGTTGGTTGTTCCCCTACTGGTAGATTGGAGCATTAGACATGACACTTTGTCAATTATACTGACCAGGTGGAAAATATCATTAGGATTATGATCATCCTAAGATCTTATGGGGCTTATTGTTTATAGTGGTCAGCTAATAGTTTGAGTGGTACACCCTAAACTAACCATGGCTTAATAAGATATGTAATTTCTATTGTGTATTACTATATGTCTAAGATTATGAAAAATCATATGGTATGGTGTTAATGCTTTTATATTCCTACAAAGTGTCTAATGTGATTCATATATGATTACGTTCGATTATCTAAATCTTTATTGATATTTGTTCATTTTATTGACTTTGGTTAGTTCTTATGCTTATTAAATTATCTTCCTTAATTGATTTATTTACATAAGCAATATCAATAAATGTTATCAATAGCTATATCGTACCACTAGGATTTGGGATCTCATCATGTGATTTTCCACATCTTTCAAGTGACCATTAAAACGGTCATACCTTTGGTGGATAGGATTCCCAGTTGCAAAACTACTAGGGCTCAAAGGTTGGTGTGGTTCTGGATAAAATCATGGAGTTTTCCATTTACTCTCATGTTCGGACATGGGGATTTGTTATGGATGCATATCGACTTGAGTTTTTGGTTGTGCACAGTGCATGGTATATATGTTCTCAATATCTATCAAGATACCACTTGTACACAAGTTGTGGCTGAGGCCATTGAACTCCTTGTAAAGTTAACTATTATAAAATATATGTCAACACTGGACCTTTGTGCGATTGTTCCCTTGGAAATGTTTGAAATTTTTCTTTGGATTTTATTCTATGCCAATTTGCATTTTGTTGAAGGGTACTACTAGCCATTGGTGGGTCATTGAGGAAGATATACTAGGTGAGGTGATCAACTGAGATGAGTTTCAGTAGGAGTTTGTCAGCCATTACTCGAGTCATCTTGGGATGATAATTTGATTTATTTTGAGCACTTGCGCCAAAGATTATAGTTTATGAATAACTAAGAGGTAAGATTTACAGAGTTGATGAGATTTTGTCCTCATATGGAAACAACATAGAAAGAGAGGATAACGATGTTTCAGAAGGGATCAGATGCTGAGTTGTCTTAGAAGGTGTCAACTTTAGAGACACGTAAGAGTTTTCCAACTTTGTAGAGGTGGTGAGGAGGAAAGTGTAGACAACATTAAACCTATGATATGATAATGCAAGGAATAGATCAATTTAGTTTTAGAGATAGTAGTCGATTAGTTTTAGGAGTAGTAGTCGAGTAAAGTCTCACTGGTCCCATATCAAGGAATAGGTCATGGTTTTCCTCCATATGGAGTGGACATTTGTGGTTCTATGTCTATGAAGGGGACATCTAGGTCATAGTATGATGCAAGGACTTATTTCAAGTGCAGATAGGTTGGTCATGTCAAATGCTATTTCCTAATAATGAACTGGAAAGTGACAAAAAAACTAAGGCAGAACCGATAGGCCTCGCAATAGAAGTTCAATGGTGGAGGAGGACTTGACCAGACATCTCAGGCAGGGTCTTATGGACCATCATGCATAAGTAAATGTGGAGGATATAAACATGCAACACCTCAATTCTAAGCTATGAGATAGACAAAAGAAGTGGTCAATCTGCATGTTGTGATAGTCAAATGGAACTAGTTCATTCTGACCTATCTACATCAACATATGTATATATTTTGCTCGTTCCAGTTGTGACACCATTTTTATCACTAGAAAAGTGATAAGTAGTTGTTTCTTACATGTTTGTAGTAGAATTGATGATCTCTTGTTAGAAACCTCTTTAGTTGGTTATGTTGTATCGCGTGAGGTGTGTCCATCTTGCATCCTTTGTTTCTTAGAATGCATCATTGAAGTGGATTTTTAGTCACTTGACATACATGGATTTGATGTGATCCTAGGGATGGATACCTTGGATAAGTATAAGTTTGTTTTGGTTTAAAAGTTGTGAAATTTTGTGATGATGATATATATCTTGGACTTTCCAAGGAGATAGGAAGATTCTCCTACATGTCTGATGCCAGCAGTGATAGAGGAGAAGCTGATGAGACAAGGATGTGAAGCCTTCTTAACACATGTGGTAGATACCAAGTTGAGGACTCCTAATATCTAGGACATACCTGTGGTGCATGAGTTTGAGGATACTTTCACTGATGATTTTCTTGGTGTTCGATCCCTGAGAGAGGTTCATTTTGAGATCATTTGGTTCTTGGTACAGAACACGTAGAATAGGCATCACATAGGATGGTCCATGCTGAAATGACAGAAGCACTTACAAGAGTTGTTGGAGAATGGTTTCATACGACACATCATGTCTCCTTGGGGTGCTCCCGTGTTGTTTGTGAAGAAGAAGGATGGTTATATGAGGTTTTTCATATAATATTACTAGTTGAACAAGGTCAAAGTGAAGAAGAAATATTCATTGCCAAAGATAGATGATTTTTTCGACCAATTGAGGTGCTATAATGTTTTACAGATAGATATGAGATCAAGGTATCACCAATTGGAATTAGGGAAGATGGCATACCTAAGACCACTTTTAGGACCAAGAATGGTCATTATCAGTTTGGTTATGCCCTGTGGGCTAATAGATGCCCTAGTAGCAGTTATGCATTTGATGAACATTGTGTTCACGCTATATCTTGACCAGTTTTTGGTAGTGTTTATAGATGATATCTTGATCTACTATAGAGATAGTCAATAATATGAGCATCCTATTCATCAAGAATTGGAGTTATTGAGACAACATAGGTTCTATGCTAAGTTTAGCAAGTGTCAATTTTGGCTGACTGATGTGTCTTTTAGTGGTCATGTCATATCTGGTAAGGGGGGTTGTGTAGACCCCAATAAGATGGATTCGATGTTGCAGTGGGAACTCCCAAGACATAGACAGAGGTTCAAAGCTTCCTACCTATATATGGTTATTACAGGAGGTTCATCAAGAACTTTAACTGGGTGTGCCTTTTGATCAGGGTGAGAAGTGTTAGTTCTCTTTTACATATTGAAGGAGAAATTGACATCTATGCTAGTGTTGGTTCTGCTAGATCCAAGGAAAGGCTACACTATTTTTTGTGATGCTTCAAAGAATGGGTTCGAATGTGTGCTGGTATAGGACAAGAACGTGATTTCTTTTGCTTCTAGACATCTTAAAAAGCATGAGAAGAGTTATTTGACTCATGATTTGGAGTTGGCAACTATGGTTTTAGCTTTGCAAATTTGGAGGCACTATCTATATGGAGAGAAGTGTCAAATATTCATGGAACACAAGAATCTTTAGTGCACCTTTTCAAAGCAAGAGTTAAACATGAGACAAAGAAGATGAATGGAGTTGATCAAGAACTATAACTGTACAACATAATGTCATCAAATAAAGGAAAATGTAGTGGTTGATGCATTTAGAAAAATGATGCCTTCATCTTCATTTGTAGATGAATTGTAGTTGTACTCTTTGTCTTGTTACTAGAGGGACATGTTGGTGTCACTTTGGTAGATGAATGTATACTTGAAGGTTTACTTGTTGGCACATCTATAGGTGAAACTGAAATAGATACATTAGATCAAAGATGAATATAAGGATGATATATTTATATAGAGAACCAATTTGAGTATGGCAATGGAAAATTGATGGAATTCATGAGATAGACAATGGGGACAATGCGCTTACACAATGAGACAGTGGTTCCTAACATTGGCAGATTGAGGAAGATGGTACTTTTGTAGGCTCATTACTCAAGGCATGTGATGAACCTATAAGTACAAAGATGTATTATAGCCTCAAGGACTTTAAAATGATGTGGTGAAGTTTTTGGCCAAGTGTCAGTGTGTCAACTGGTGAAGGTAGAACATTAAAAACCTACAAGGACGTTACAATGTTTTGCAATCCATTTTAGAAAATTGATCATGTGACATGGACTTTATGGTTGATCTTACTAGGATAGCTGTGGGTCATGATTCCATTTGGGTGATCATTGATCAGCTAACAAACTCAACTCAACTTTTATTGGTCAAGTCTACCTACATTGCAAATAAGTGGCACAAATATATTTTGATGAGATAGTTTGTCTCACGATGTACCAACTACTATACTATGTAATAGAGGTTCTTGGTTTACAAGTAGGTTTTACAAGCATCTACATGCATCTTTAGGGACATGGTTGAGGTTTAGTAAATCCTTCCACCTGCATATAGATTTTCAACTAGATAGGACCATAATTATATTATAGGAACTATTGAGAGAATGACTACTCTAGTTTCTTGGGAGTTGAGATATTCACCTTTGATTGATAGAGTTTCCCTAGAACAACATTACTATAGGAGTATAGATATAGAACCACACAAGGCTTTGTGCATAAAATGTTGTGCATCGCCTCTTTTTTGGTATGAGGTAGGTGAATATTAGTTGTTGGGTCCTAAGTTGGTTCACCAGGCTACATAGAGGATCAAGGTGATCAAGCAACCATTAAATGAAGCATATGATAGGTAGAAATTTTATGCAGACAAATATCACATACCGTTGAAGTTCCAAGCTTTAGGCAATTTGAATATCAAAGTATCTAATTGGAAAGGTTTTATGAAGTTTGGGAAGAAGGGTAAGCCCTCTTTGAGGTGTATGGGACATTATCTTACCATGAATCAAGTTGGGAAGGTGGCATGTAGGCCGGAGTTACCACTAGAGTTGCATAGGTTGCACAATGTATACTATGTTTATATTTTGAGGAAATACCACCTGGATACTGAGCAGACAACAAAGTTAATAGAGGTTCAGTTGAATGATGGTGTATGGTATGTAGATGTCCCAGTGTCGATATAAGATAGGCCTATGCAGAAGTTGAGGATGAAGGATACAACATTAGTGAAGTTGTTGTGGACTCATCTTGGTATAGAGGAAGCCACATAGGAGTTATATGATGAGATGCCTAGAAACTACACGTCTTTGTTGTGTAGGGTTTTGCGGGTGAGATCCTTGTTACATGTTTATGGTTGTAAAGAAATTTACCTGGATTAATTCTTGAACATACTTGGCTGTCTTAATTGGATGATAAGTACTCTAGTTAAATACTAGTTTATGTTTTAATTTTCATAGATAAAGTTGCATTCAAATTTTGAGAAATTTGCACTTTGATTGCGAATTTATGTACATTTGTGGGATTATATGCAATTTTCCCATTTGTTGTATTCTGAATGCAAATTCAACACTTGTATATTTTGATATGTGGTATTTGTCATAGTCTTATATATTTTATATTTATTTATACACTTTTGAACTTTGTTGCATGGGGTACCATTCCTTATATTAGACTAGTGTAGTGGTGCTTATAGTGCACAAATAGATGGTTTTGGCAATTTGATCAACAAATGAATAATGGTATAAGCCACAACCTATGACTTTCCATTTATATGGATTCTAGACACACCAACAATAATAGGAGAGCATCTTGCAATTGATGGAATTCTTATTTATCAAACTGATGAGAAACTAAAGTGGACATAAATGAAAATGAATACCTTTGACCCATGGACTTTTTGAATAAAAAAATGATGAGAGTGAAGGCATATTGATCAAAGATTCACAATCTTGCATGGAATGATGAAGATAATGCATACCAACCGATGAATATGCATGTTGATTTTAGTCACCAAAATTGTTTGACCAATGAGAATACAACATGTGAACCAATTATATGTGTAGGTAACAAACTGACAAAAGTAGATTTGGCTTTTTCTGTCAACCAATGAGAATTGTCCAATATATGGATTGATGGAAATTTATTTAAGCTTCTAACAAGACCTATGAGATAATTTCTATTCTAACATTAATAATTGATAAAAGATACATTGATAAACCGTTGAAACTTTAGATATATAACTGATGGAGCTACTGATTTAAACCAACGTAGATGTAATGTTTCCTACTGATGAAAATTATAAAATGATGAGAAACCAAAATGGCACAGTGATGGTGTTTTATATGGATTCTGATAGGGTTCTTAAACATCTAAATTGATGGGAAAATTGACTTCCTTTATCTAACAAAAATACTACTTCAAACTCATTCACTCTCTCTCCCTTCCATGTCACCTATAAATACTCCTCTCCACTCCTTTCTAAATTTTTTTAACTAAACCTTTTGCTTCATCTAGAGACCCATGAGGAGTTATCAATGTTTGAAGAAAAGCTTGGAAGTTTGTAGATGCATGTTGTTGTATACCTTATATCAAGCTTCTCTTAGACAAATATAAACCTTATAGCTTAGTTCTTTGCTTCCTACATGTAGTATCTTTACTCCTAAACCTCTTTTTGTTAATGTTCTTTCTTTCTTTCTCTGGCATGTCTAAAATTCATGGTTCTCCATGTTGGGAATGTGCATATAGTTACAAAACCTTATTTTCTTCTCCCTTTTCTCTAGATGCACCTAGTTCTTGGAAAGGATCATTCTTTGATCATTTGGAGGGTACACTCAGACAATTTGATGTTGATTTCATGGTTCCTAGTATGGATTTTTATTTCTACACCCTTGATGCGAGTGTTATGACTTTTGATGCATTCTTGCCTACTTGTAAGATAAACAATATTAATCTTGCTCTAAAATCCCCTAATATGATAAAGGATGACCTTTGTTGGCATGTTTTGTATGAATAAAATAGAAATACAAGTTTTCATATATTTAAAGGTATTCCAAAAATATTCCTTGATGTTGTCACATGCCACTTAAACAAGTATGGACTAAACTTCGTAATATATGTTAAAATACTCCAAAAATGTCAACTTTGAGGTGTCTTGATGCCATTCAATGGGAGAACAAATATATATGCATCATTAATGTTTGCAGGATGTTATATAATGAGATTTAGGCTTTTCCCTAACTGTTATGTTGCTAATTTTTTTGGATAACTAATAAACTTTATCCATCATACTCCATAAGAGTAAACTCTGCAACTACTACATTGCATGCTGAATTAAAATTGGGTGTTGAAATTACAATTGACTCCTCCATTTTAAAGGTATTAAGAATACCTAGAGGTGGATCCTCAGTCCATTGTCGATTGGGATTGTTGTTTTTGAAGATTTTCATAACATCATTAGCCACATTGTTCTTCTTTCTGTAGATGTAATCAACTATGAATAAATACTTCATCTCATTTTGTATCATATCCCGATCTTTGCATACCATAGGTAGAGATTGCAGTCCCCCTTTATCAACTTCACCACCTCCTTGCAGTTTGACTCAACAACCACTCTCATAAGGCACCTCTCATTTGCAATCAATAGAGCTTGATAGATGCCAAATAACTCTGCCTCGCTCACATTCTTTTTTGATATTTTCTCCACAAAGCGTCCCCTCCATTTTCCTTTGTTGTCCCTAATTACCAAGTCTACAAGTGCACCTCCTTTCTCCATAGCTGCATCTATATTGAATTTGACTACTCCCTGCCTTAGAGCTTCCCATCTGCCTGTCTGATCTTCTTTGTCATCCATCATCTCCATTTCTTCTGTCATTTTGTTCAGTCTCCAGTTATGCTTGTTATGTTGAAGCCCCTAAAATAGATGAACATGTTTGCTGCTCCATATGTAGTGGCAAGCTATAAGAAATTGTATTGCATCGTCCCCATTACCATCTAGGTTCTTGTACCTCCAATCAGAAACATCTACACCTACCATTACAATTGTGTACCTCGATCATGTGAGTAGCGTATCCCGCATTGGCTTGGCAAACTTGTAGTCACGTAGAGCATGTAGTATTATCTCTTCTTGTTTGTGACACCTATTGCAGACCCCATTATACATCAAATATCCAACCCTTCTTCTCGCATCAGTGAGGAAAGCTCCATGTTCAATCTGCCAGCGGAAGTACCCTAATCGGCTAGGCACTTTAAGTTTCCACACTCTCTCCCATTCCCCTTGCACTACTACCTCCTTGTTTCTCTTGATGAGCTCATAAACTGACTTGGTGGTGAACCTTCCACAGGTTGTGTGGTTCCACATCCAGATATATTTCCTTGTATTAGTGGGAGGTTGAACTTTTTTAATGTCCTCCACATTATCATGATCAAACCACTCATTGAGGAAAGCTTCATCCCAGACTCCCTATCCAAGAATCATACATCTGACTAACATGTTTTCTAGCTCAGTTGGTATAACTCTTGAGACACAGTCATTGAGGACTAGTCCCTCCTTAACCCGGCAACTGGATCACACATTTATTTGTTCACAACTTAACATACTCATTGTCAAATTTTTCACTGTTGCTGCAATTCCTCTAAGTGCTACTCTGCTTAGCCTCGATGGTGTGGAGATTGTGCTGCCTCATATGTTAGATATTCTATGTTTCTGGCTTTTTCCTCATAGTGAATTCCTTTCTATCAAGAGTTCCCATGAACTCCACATCAGTAACACATCGTTCCTTTCTCTCATTGTCTTCATCCCAAATCCACCATATTTTTTATTATTGGTGATCTTACACCATGCCACTAGTGATGTTGGATTGTCCTTGTGCGCACCACCCTAGATAAATCTCATGATCAGTCCATCAATCTGATCACATAGCTGATTGGTTAAAATAGTATTTTGCTTTCTGTATGTGGGGATCGTCTCCAAGCTAGCCTTTTCCAGACAAACTCATCTAGCTAGGGATATGCTTTGAGCTTCCCAACATTTGTTTTTGTACTCATTTTTTCCAATATCTCTGAGTAGGTATATTTATTAATTCTATTGTGTATTGTGGGTACTCCCAAATACTTGCCAAGGTCCCTTGTTGCTTTAAACCTATAGATCTACAAGATCTCCTATTATATATCTTGGTTCACACTTTTGGAGAAGAAGATCCTTATTTTGTTAACTGAAATTGCCTGACTTGATGCAACTTTGAAAACTTCAAAAATTTGCTTAATAACTCTCATCTGCCTCTTTGTAGCCTCTACAAATAGAATTAGATCATTGAAAAAGTGCACAAGTGCTACTTCCGGCCCTTGTCTCCCAAGTTTCACTGGATTCCATTCCTTTAGGTACACACTATGGTGTATCATCTGGCTAAGCCTATCCATACACAGAACAAATTGATATGGTGAGAAGGGCCCCCCCATATCATGCCCTTTCTCTCCTTGAATCACCTCGAGGTCTTCCTATTCCAATAGATAGAAGATGAGCCTCCCCTAACCGAGTTCATGGTATACTACTTGATGTTCTACGATAAACTTAGTCTGTCAAGTGTGTCCTCAATGAAGCACCATGAAAGTTGATCATAGGCCTTCATTAGATCAATCTTTATGGCCATGGTATTTTCCCCTCTCTTCTTCCTCAAGCTATGTATTACCTCCTATACTATTGTGATGTTATCATTGATACACCTCCTGTGTATAAAGTTTCTTTTTTCAATCAATACCCAATTCGAAAAGAAACTTTTTAGTCTCTTGACAACTACTTTGGAACATATCTTCAGAAATATGTTGTTCAATGAGAACAGACGCAGTTTCTCGCACTTTTCTGGCTTTGGCACCTTTTGGAATCATTGCAATCATGGATTAAAAAAGTTCATCAGGTAGCTCATCTCCATTTAATCTGCTCACAACCTATTGTGAACTAATCTCTCAATTGTGGCCCAGTTCTTTCACAAAAATAAGGCATCTACACCTGACCCCGCTTCTTAATAGAGGTTTAGTTTTTTGCACAATCTCCTACACCTCCTCCTTGGTGGGTCTAGCCGCCACTCTGTCTTGTTATTCCCTCAACATCTGCTTGAAAACCCCTAGAACTCTCTGGCATGCCTCCATTCTATCTGGAGTTGGTTCTGTCAACACATTACAAAAGTGATCCACTACTAGGTTCATAAGATCTTTCTCTGACACCGATTCCCCTCTAGCGTTCTTCAGAGTTTTGATAGAGTTATTACGTTTCCTCTGGTTCACCCATGCTTGGTAAAAGTGTGTGTGTTTTTCCTACATTTTTGACCCAATTGACATGGCTTTTCTATTTTTAAGCTTCCTCCTTATCTCTCAATATTTTCTCAAACTCCGCTTGCATCCTAACAAACATCTCATCCGATATGTTATCACATCTCTCTGACATATTCTTCTATTAGGTAGTGATATTTTTGATTAGTTTGTCCTTCTTTCCTCTTGTTTTTCATTCCTCCTTTTTGTCCCACATGAGGATCTCCTCTTGAATGCCCAAAACTGCTTCATTGAAGTCCCCATCTAAGTTCCACTTTGCTTTGAGTAAATTTTTAAAATCAAGCTCTAAATTTCAGGATGCCTTTGTTCAGAATATCCTCACTCCCTGCCTTTTTTCACTGAATCTGAGCAACAACAGACAGTGATGAGGTTGTATTTTAGGCAAGTGTTCAATTGTCACCCATGAAAAATAATTTAGAAATAGATTGTTAGTTACAACTCTTTCAAGCCATTCTAGGACCCAAAAATCCCAAGTCCACTAGCTCCTCATCATGTAGTGCCTCACTGAAGGTTTTGGCCTCCCTTACACTGAAACACTCACTCCTTGACTTCTCACCAGGATCCACGATGGCATTGAAGTCTCCCATCATGATCCAAAGTTCCTAGAATCTATTTCCCATCTCTACTAGATGCTTCCAAATCAGGCTTCTAATAGATATGTTAGATTGGCATAAATGAAGGAAACAATGAATCATCCATCAATTCGACATGTTATAAACTATCAATCGCTACTCAAAACTTTAACTGACAGTCTATCTCCCTTCCAGCATACCCACATGCCACCTACAAATCTACAAGCTTCCACCCAATAGGGGTGTGTGAACCCCAACTTCTTGATAGTTGAAATGGCATGATTGGAGCTTATAAGTTGTTCCAAGATAACTACTATCTCCATCTTCTTTGTGAACATAAAGCTTTCAACACATTGCATGTATCATCATTACCTACCCCCCTTACATTCCAACAAAGGATGTCTAACATGAAGAAACTAATTGGGTAAGCTTCCGCACCCATACCCCTTATTGGTTAGGTGAATTGTTCTCCTTGTCTCTTGACTTCAACAATTCAACATCTATGAGAAACCCACATTGTCTGCCCCATTATGGAATAAATGTGGGCTTCTACGCAGTGGACTTAGTGGTATAATCTGCTTGGATTTTCTCTTCCTTTTTATCTTTGTGCCACTCCCTTTAATGCTTCAACCCACCCCATTAGCCATCCCAACTTTTCTTCCTTCCTCCTGCTCGACATCTATAGCATCGATAAGGCTTGTTTATGCATTCTCTCCACTATGCTTTCCCTCTTCTACTCTGACACTTCCCGCATTGTGAATGCAACTTATGCCTCATCCATCGTACGGTGAACCAGTGAGTGCACTTCCTCCATTACAGCCTATGTATGGTTGTTTATTGTTTCCATTGTCCCACATCAGTATTCAAAATGTCCTTGAGAGTATTCTCTATCTCCTCGTCTTTGTCCTTGGATTGTTTGTTCACTTTCTTCTTCCACACCTTAGAAGGGTGAACTTGTTTAACTTGCCCTTTCTCCTCCTTCTCCACTCAATGACCCTCTACTTCCTTCGTATTCTCATTTTCTAGATTATAGAATCTATTATGGTGTGTCTATGGTATAAAATTCTTATAAAATTTAATGGATTGTTTTTTTTTTCTGCTTCCTATTCTCGGTCTCTATGTCTACCATTCCTTCTCACTGTCATTGTTTTAGTCACTTCCTGATGCTCCCTTTGGTTGTTTTGTCTTTGCTAAGTAGTTCTTAACTCCTTTCTCCTACAATCTTTTAATACATGGCCTTCCTCGCCACATTCAACACAAGCCCATGGTATCCTTTCATACTCCCCCATGTACTCCATCTCATTGATCATTATTGATGGATTCAATGGTTTTAAGGTATCGATCTCAATGGCTAATCTTGCAAACTTGCTGTGAGATTGACTCATGGAGTGTTTATCCACTTTCACTAGCCTCCCCAAAGCCATGCCAATATATTCAACCATGGTGGGTATGTAAAGGTGTAGCGGAAGGTTAAGTACTCTCACCCATGTCATGTAAATGGGCAATTACTCTGTTAGCACAAAGTGTGGGTACCATTCATGTACCACCACACTCCTACCAAAAAGCTTCCATGGTCGCCCGATTAACACAATTTTGTAGTCCCTTCTACATGAAAACTGGAACACGAACTGTTCGAGCTCTAGTTCAAAAATGTTGAATCTACCTCTGATATCCCACATGGCCTTCAATAAATCTTGAAGAGTCATGTAGCCGACTTCAGTCCTTAGCATTAGAACTACCACTGCATATTGCCATGGTTGTGCAAAGTCCTTTATGGAATCAAGATCAACTTCCAAGGCAAGCTTCCCATCTACCTCTGTTAAAAACTTCGAAAATGTTAGAAACTGGGGGAGGTGGGGTGCGAAGACCTAGAAGAGGCTCCCTGATTCTAACGTAGTCGAGGAGCATGACAGAGGACCAGATAGTATGAAGAAGGCACATATAGAATTGGAACTGGATTGGAGACCTCTATCTTGAATAGTGAGACTAGCTTCAAGGTAACAACATTAGGAATCAAGTTCAATTATGAGGGAATGCGAGGGAGACATGAGGAATCATTTTACAAAGAAGAGACTAGACAAGGCCAATAGTTGCATCAGATCATTGGATCAGGAGATACCAATCTAAGATCGTATGACAAGGATATACAATACGAAACCAATAAGTAATAATCAGCACCTACTGGGAGTGCTCATGTGAACCGGTCACCATGGGGCCAAGGTGGTTCAAATGGAGGTACAGCAAAGGCCATGACACATAGAACATATGGGAAATATTCTTTTTGACAAGTTGTATGAGGATATGCTAAATTTTTTGTTTGAAAAAATCCTATTATTAACGGTAGCTCATCCGTACTTTGTTTTCATCTTTCTATACCCAACTCTTAAAAATAGCATAACTCTTGTATCCATTGGAGATTATAGGTGTTATCTTTTTGATGCCTTGTGAATATCCACAAAATGTCAGATAGTTTTGAGATCCCTATGAGGAGTTATATGTGTTATTGCCCTAATGGCGAAATTGGCTTTCATGTGCCATAATTTGATATTTTGGCCTATTTATCACCAATGATGGTAAGATATACCATGATTGAGTAACTTGAAATATTTTATATATTTTATAACTTATGATGTTTCAATAATGATTTGCTTTACAAAAAGATCTAGGTGTTCAATATGTAACTTGATTGATGGAGTAAAAATGTGTAACTAATTTAATTAACCAAGTGTAACCCTAATTATGTAGTAGCCTGAGATAATAGAACTATTTCCCTATAATAATTTGCTAGATAGTGAAATGAGTAATCATGATCATAATTATAGTTTTGAGAAGGAGCTAGAAGTTATATATTGGTTAGTGAATTCAAGTGCAAAAAGGGCTTATCTTTGTCATCTAGATTTTAAGGTTGTTGAGAATGTCTTAGGTCATGTCTCAAATTTTATGTGATTAATAGAGGCTATGATCATAATTTAGTTTTGAAGGTTGTATAGATTAATTTTTGGTGTTTTTTGTTGTACCAAAGAGGAAAAAAGTTTGCAGTGATATGGTCATTGTGACCCTACTAGTAGGTTAGGCCATTGTGCGACTACAATTTTCACTCATACTGGGGAGGGAAAGAGATAATTAATATTTTAATCATCCTAAGTTCTTATATGGGGCTGATTGTGACATCAGACTGGTCAGATAGTAGTTTGAGTTGTATGCATCAAACTACCTAGGGCCTAAAAAATTATATAACTAATCAATATTTAAGGTTACTTGACGAATCACACTATATGATGCTATTTCTTTTCTATACCAGCAGTGTCATATATGATTCATATATGTATCTATTTGGGTGTGTATATATATATATATATATCTTTGTATACATAGTTTGTTGCATATACTCTCGTTAGTTCTCCTACTTGTTATAATTATTGTGCCTTAACTAAATTATATTACATTACCCATCTATAAGCAATGAAATTTTCTACAATTGTATCATATCACTATTTTGGGGTCTCACCCCGTGGTTTTCCACATCTTTTTGGTGACCAACAACATGCATAGACCTTTTTTTGGATACGATCCTCATTTTTAAATTAGTAGGGCCGTAGAGGTTTTTTAGTTCTACTTAGAGTCCTAGAGTCGTCAATGTACTCTCTGGTCCAAAAAGGGGGATTTACTATGGATGTATATGACTTGAATGTTGTGTTGTGTATCATGCATACTTCATATGTTGTAGATATGTAGCAAGATACATCTTTTACACAATTTGTGGATGTGATCATTGAAACATTTGTAAAGTTAACTCATATAAAAATGTTAATTTGTGACCTTTGTGCCATTGTTTCTTGGGAAAATATTTGAAAATTTTAACTAGATTTTATTATTTTCCTTTAATGTAATTGTTATTTATTATTTTTTGATCAATGTTTTGATTTTGAGTAATCCTATTTTGTGTGGCTGGTTGCCACATTATTGACCCCAATACCACCACTAGCCATGTCTATTCATTTTGTCCTCACTTAGGCACAACCTGTGATCAAATTTCCAATAGGCCACCTATCCTAGTACCACTATGGGTTGAACATGCTTAACCACAGTGGACCTTGAGGGAATAACTAGAAAGGAGGTTCACCTTGGTGTTATGGGTAGTCCAATCATCACTTTTAAGACCATTTTATCTCAAGCCTAAAACTTTGAGACGTTATAATCTCTCTAAGTTAGACCTTGATGTACTTATTAAGACACAATTATATGAAATCATAATCTTTCCTCATTTTAGTGCATATTGAAAATTTCCCATGTGCCCCTAGTACCAATCAATGTCTCCATCACCATGGTAGCCTCTTTCCACATGCCTAGACTATTGATGCGCGTCGACTACACAACAAATTCACCAGAGAAATTATTTGTAGACTTTAACCTTTTAACGCAAAACAACCCACTTGTAAACAAGAAAGTAAATTTTTAGTATAGAAAGGTATCAATCTCAACAACATTTTTAAGAGATCTAGTTGAACTAATTGCTATGGACAATATTCAAAATTTGATTTATAGAGAGTGATTAAACTAAAATAGAACTAGGACTTGTAGAAGTAAAGAGGGCAATCAAGTCTAATATTTAATCAATTTAAAGAGATATCGGGGGTTTGAGTGTTCACCACCATAGAACATATACTAACGTTAATTGATTTAACTTCTTGGTTTTTATTAATCAGACCAAGACTATGCATATTTGTGTCCTTGCAAGAACACAAATTTAGCAGAGGTTGGAGTTATCTCAAACATGGGCATTTCATAATTTTGAGAATCATTGTTCAACCATCCCTTAAGGCTCTATCAGGTATTTTGTCAAGAGATTGCATGTTTCAAACCATGGATTGACTTATTTCATCACCATGGATTAATGTTCAATGAAAAATGAAGGATAAACTCATTAATCAAGCAATATGAATAGATGGAAACAGAATATCAACATCAAAGTTAAATGCAACTAGGATAGAATAAAAGCTATGGGGCTATTCCCCATGCCTCAGTATTTAAAGAACTACTTCATTATGGCAATAAAAGAACAAGTAAGGGGTAAGAAATCATGTTCCCAGAAGGATCTAGCAGAACTGTGATGATTTATGTGAGGAACATGCTGATTCCTCCTTTCCTCCCTTACTTTCTACACCCGAGGGAGTCTATGGAATGATATGATATGATATGTCCATTGGTTTGGCACTCGCTCTCCTTTTATAGGGAAGGAAGTGCCCAAGAAACACTTAAAACATAGCTTGCAACACTGGAAGAGTCTGGATCTGGCACTCCAGTTGGCCAGTTGGTGATCAAATTGGTTGACTGGGAGGAATTGATGCGTCATCTTCGAGTAGATCAGTTGATAAATTAGAGTCTGATTGGTTGGTTGACTAAAATGGTGCTTTGGCCCAAAGGAATTTCAGTTGATTGAATAATGTTGAGTTGACTGATTTGTCAATGGAAACATGCCTTTTTGATTGAGTTATGTAAGCTGTCTAGGATTCCAACCAACCAATTGGGGTTTTAGATTCTTCCATTTCATGCTATAGTTTCGATCAACCAATGGGTACAATCGGATGACTGGTCTTCTAGGATGCTGAGATTATGCAAATAAAGCCTCTTGAACTTTTGATTCTTGAATAATCATTGAGGGTTCTTGATCTTTGAAAGTGAAGGACCAGAATTGAGTTGTTTTCTACAATCAATGAATAAAAATAGCTGAAATTCTACTTAAAGAGGTAAAACAAAATTGGGAAAGACACAACAAAAAGTCCTAAAGAAATGACCTAAAAATGTGGTAAAAATAAACAAACTTGAATGTTTCTTGTCTCGAGCAACGTAAAATCATAGACACACACTAATTAATACTAAAATATTTTCTTCCTTGCTTGCATGAAACTTACTTTGTCCTTACCAACTTTTATGGTCAAGCGACCTTGATTTCTTGGAACCATGGAACACAATATTCACAGATTCTCTACTTGAATTAGTGTCAAAACTTTCTTCTGGTTCAAGACTTACAAAGAAATAAATGTTATATCCCTTATGTGATTGGTACTCCCTCATAATCTTATGAGGTTTTACACAAGACCAGGGTTTACTTATTGGTGAATTGGGGGTATGTAGGTTCCCCTTAGGTAGAAAATGGATGAGGGGAAGTATGGAACTGTTAGACTTGAGATCTTTAATTTTCTTTGTTTCAATTACATTGATTGCATTTTTGGCATGCACTTTGGAATCTTTTCTTGGTGGTACATCCCTATTAAATATATGAGGCGTATGGAAGAAGCAGAAGGAGGAGAAGCGGTGTGCCACCCCGAACTTGTAGTTTGGAATATTTTTTTTGCTTTTGATTATTTATGCGAATGACAAGTCAAGAAGGTGGTAGAAGAAGTGTAGAAGAGATTGAACTTGTGCATTCTCATGTTTTTAATTTCAGTGCTTTGGGAGTATTATAACATTAGTTTAAAACATTCTATATCGAGAAAAATCTAGAAACTTGACAAGGTATTTCCACAAATCAAATGAAGAACCATTGTGTTTGATTCTATATATCTATTGATTTAGCCTTTTCCAAGGAGTAGTGATAATGAAGGTCTTAGGGAACAAATGATTTCTAAATAAGTAAATTTAATGGAATTGTTTCAAGAAACTCATTTCAATTAAGGGAATATATTGATTACATGTATATGAAACCACTAACCAATTAGATATAGTCCTTAACTCATACAAAAAAGAAAGAAATGAAAAGTTTCAACTAAAACTGCATGCAAACAAGATATCAAGCTAGAAATACTAAAAAGAAAAGGCTATATAGAGTGGGTGGAATGGGTCGTAACACCCACCTCCACCCCAAAATTAGAATTTTTCTCGTCCCAAGCAAAAACCTAGATCCGAGATGGAGGGAAGATAATTATTGTGGTGTCCACCAGGAACCATGATCTCTTGGTAGTAGTAGAGGAGGTGGAGGGAGGATGGGAAAGGTGATGTATTGAGATCACATGAGGTGCCATGTAATGCTCAAGGGGACTAGCTCTCTAAAGAGGGCTCATCGTAGGCATTCCCCTACTATTGGAAAGTGGGATAAGGGTAAGTCTAGTGATCCCCATACTCTATGTAGCATTCCTAGTGGGGAGGGGGGTAGTGGCCGTGATCGACCTGCCATATCTCCTATGAATGTTTCATAAGTTATGAATTATTAAACTAATGGCCCTATCACTACTGCTCATGCTCTATGCATATTTGTAAGTCCTCAATACGGTCCAAGTACTGCTAGATCTTGTAGAAGCTGTGAGGTACCTCAGGACCTGCATCCTTAGTGGTGAGATGCCTGGCGCATCATGTCATCAGAGGAGGAGGTCTAATTACATCATCGTTAGACACTCTTGCAGTTAGATGTGGGCTCATGAATGGTTTCATCTAGGAGTAAATGCTCACAAAGAAAGCGCTATATATAAGATGGTAGGTTTTCAAGATTGTAGTAGTGGGTCGCTGCACCAAACCTAGCATGCAGGGGCAATATGATATGAATGGTATGGTTGCAGAAAATGAGGGAATAAGTACCTTCCTGTATACCAGAGCATAGAATATGACTCGTATGGAGGTAATGTAGGTCAATAAGGTGTTGACTCACTTTAGGCAGGATGGTGTGGAAGGGGATGTGTGTATAGCCTAGAGATACTATGATGGTCGTGACAATGTGGCCCACTATGAATGGAGTGATAGTGTTGTAGACCGTCAAGAGATGAAAGTGGTCAATAATTGTGGTCCCCTAGTTGAAAGACTCCTCTTTGAGAAAGAAACATAAGGTGTAGAGATCTTGGTGGCCATTATGTGATGGATCCCATAAATACCATAGATGTTGCAGGACAAGATCTGATATAGGTAGTGAACCATCAGGTTGTGTACTAATGAGGACTTTGACCCTATCTGAAAGGTGGGGGGAATGCTAGTGAGCTCTGACCAAATTTTTTCGACATCATACCAATGATGGGAAGTGAGATGTCTATTGTAACATCCCTGACCTGGGTTATGGATTAACCCTAGAATTTTTGCTTAAGTAAGTTGTTTACAAACTTGTTTTAATGTTTTTAAAAGTAATTAAGATTCTTGTAGAGTTTAAATTTCAAGTTTGAGCTTATTTGCAAACTGTTTGTGCATTATATGATAGTTTGGGCATAAAGTGCAGTTTACCCAAGATGAGGGGCTATATTGCAAAATGTCACATGTTTAATGCACCTCATATGTTTTAGCATCATAATAGAGAGAATTATGTTAAAGTATGGCTTATGGAAAGCCTAAATTTCAAGTTGCAGCTTTTTTGAATAATGTTAGTGCATTGTGCACCAATTTTGGTACAAATTGTAATTTACCCAAAATGTAGGGTTGATATGAAAATTACCACCTCTATAGTGTCCCTACTCACTACTAGTATCATATAGAGGAGAGATAAAGGAGGAGACACCATGTTTGAATCGATTTTGAGTGATGGAATACTTGGTGAGGAAATAAACAAGAAAGGGGTTAATTGTGAAACCCTAACTTGAGTTGTATCTAGTTGAAAAGCTTATATATGAGTGCCTATTGGCCAAGGAGACATAGGAGGAGTCCCATATCATTTTGTGGACTCTTTTAAAATCCCATGATGTGCAAATAACCTCAAGGAGGTGAAGTGTATCGGGTTACAACTTCCTTAGAAAAGTTGTATCGAGTTGTGAATAAAGTGGTGATTTAGTTGATATATTTTATCCAAAGGGATAAGTAATAGACAAAAATTCATCCCTATATTATCCTAAAGTGTTTTGAATGTCAAGATAAATGTTTATGCAAGCATGTACACGTGTCAACCATGCACAGACATGTGGCACCTACTAGCTCAAATTGATGACACCTCATTTTCACACCTCTTCATGAACAACAAGTATATATACCCCTAGTTTCACTCCTTAGTGAAAATTTTCGAATATTACCACCCTACTTCCCTAAGGTATCATGCATAGGGTCCTTTTATCATGCAGGAGTGAAGTGGTATCGTTCATAGGGCCTTGAATATTGTCCATAGCAAGATCATATCGGCCAAGTAGGGTGATATCGGCCTAGTGAGGTGATATCAGCCATAGTGGAGTATTTTGATCATAAGTGAGTGGCATATCATGCAAGTGAGTGGTATATCATGCATGGGTGGTGGAATATCGTGCAAGAGTAGTAGGGTATCGTGCAAGGGTGCTAAGGAGCAAGAAGAAGCTCATACTTAACCCTAAGGTGAGACCATGATCATCTTCAACCTTGGAATGAAGCATGATTTTAGGGTTATGATCTTCCTTTCTTTTATTCTTCACCAATTGCTTATCCATGGTTATTCTTTGCATATAGAGGAGTTTTGAAGTTCATCTTCAACTTTAGGAATGCAGATCTTTGGAGCTTGGAGCTTTAAAGTTGTTCTTGAGGCGGGTTATATGACTTGAACTCAATTATATTATTATACACCTTAAAACCGATATGGTGGTGTAGTATACACCTCTTGCATGATAGGAGGTCATGCACACAACTTAAAACTGATATTGTGTGGCAAGCACACACACAACTTAAAACCGATATGGTGTGGCAAATACACACACACTGTAAGGACCCTAACCTCTATTTAGGGCTTATCCTGTTTGCTTTGCTTAACCCTGATGCTTAGTTGCTTGCTAATCACCTTTAGTGGTGATTAGGGTCTGCTTGTGCTTTGTTGAGAGATGGAGGTGCCACTTGCAATTAACCCAAGTCTAGGGTTTGTGGGCAAGTTTGTCACCTTGTGAGGTGTTCCTCCCTCTCCTTGCTTCCTCTTATGTTGAGAGGAAGGGTTGGGCTCGTTGCTTGAGTTCCTTTGGGCTTGGTTGAGCCTTGTTGGGACTTGTTGTGATTTTCCTTTGCCTTGTTGGACCTTGTGTCAGGCAGGAGTGCCTTGTGTCGACCTAGGTGTGTCGGCCATGGCTGTGACGGCCTAGGTGTGTCGCCCATGGTGTGTTGTCGGGCATGGTGTGGAGGTGTGTTGCCCATGGACCCCTTTGACCTCGTTTGTGTCACCACTAGTGGACACTTGGTGTTTGATGCTTGCATGTGGCAATGGCCTTGGACATGTGTTTAAGGTAAGTTAGAGTGGTGGCATTGCTCATGGACAAGTGTCCCTAGGTGGGCGACACCTTGCCTTGTCTTACCTTGGTTTCTCCTCCATCCTCTCCCATATATGTGTCCCCTTTCTCTTGCTAAGGATCCCTTTAGTTCCTTAGTTTCCCCTCTCCCTTGGTGCATGAAACCTCTTCTTTTGCAAGCTTGGTGGTCGATCCTCATCTTGGAGTCTCCTTCTTCCTCTAGTGGTGACCGAACCCTAGAGTGCCTTGCTCTCTTCTTGTGGTGGAGCTTGGAGCTTGGAGTTGCTTAAGGCGGGTTACATAACTCCTAACCCTAACTATAACACCATCTATGTTCTTGTTTGTTTCTCATGATCATAATCAGCTATGTATGTTGCTAGCTTATTTTCTTGCTTAGTTGCTTATAGTTGGCCGAACCTTATTCTAGGGTTTTCTTGTTGAGCAATACCCCTCTCCCTCCTTGGTCTAGTGAAGTGAGCTTGAACTCTAGTGATATGGGCAATACCCCTCTCTCGTTTAAGTTGAGAGGTGAGCTTGTGTTCTAGTTGCTTGAGCAACACCCTTCTCTCACCATGGATTCGAGAGGTGAGCTTTGTGGTGGATGTAGACCTTTGTTAGGGTTGATCCTTGTGTTGCCCGATTGGTGATAAGAAGTTGTGCAAGACCCCTCTCTCTTGGTTATTGAGAGGTGAGCCATCTTTTTGATCCATTAGGGTTTTGGTGCCCTTGTGCTTGAGGTTGGTGACGACCTTGTGGAGTTGCATCTTTCACGATATGGTCTTGAGGTGATGTTGCCCGTTACCCCTCTTGATCTAGAGTGTTGGTTGACATGTTGTGGTTGTGTTGAATGTTACACTAGGTTCCTGCCCTTGTGTGTGTCGGGCATCATACTTGGTTGAGTATCCTGCCCGATACACCTAGCCTGAGGTGGTAGCCTAGTGCCCGTTACACCTTGGATGATATAGAGTTTAGTGGCTAGCTTTGTGCCAGACGTCATGACATAGTGGTGATGCCCAATAGTAACCCTAGCCGTTGCACATGTTGCACGATACACATGTGGTTGCACGAAACAGGTTGCACGATACACATAGGTGCACGACATGTCCCACAGATCTAGTTGCACGTTATACCTTGGGTCCTTATTGCACGATACATCTTGAGGTAGTAGCCGATACACCTTGCTAGTTTGCTTGGCCGTTATGAGGCTTGAGTGCATGGGCGATATGAGGAAGTACCCTGCCCGATACTATCTCTAGTGAGGGTGCCCTACCCATCACACTTCTTGTGAGGGTAGTGGGCACTTCTAGTGAGGGTCTTGTTCCTTCTGGAAAACATATATGCTAGCTCTTGTTCATGCAATCACGTTTGGTTTATGACGGTGACCCATGATATGTTTGATAATAGTGAGGTATTTGATATAGTAGATTACATCTATGTATCTTTACATGACATTACATGTGTTTATGATCATCTTGAATTATATGTATAATGCTAAGAAAATGGTAAGCATATAAGATGCTTTGCTTTATGATATGACCTATGTCTATGGTCACAGGTTGAGGCATGAATGATAAAGCATATAATCATCAATGTTGCCCTATGTTTGAGAATAAGATCTGTTTGTTAATCCATGATGATTGCGTATACTAACCATGTAGGTGTTTCATACAGATGCATAGCCAGGTGAAGGGCTATGAGGTATATATGTTTGAGTAACACTGCTCTGATGGTTACTCTTGATGATGAGATAACACACATGATGTGTTTTGGTCTGAGGACCTGAGTTTGGCTAAAGTGCCTACTTGAGGTGTTATCCTCTGATGATGATCTGGTATTGTTATCCCAAGTAATGAGAATGCCTTTTGAGGCAGTGGTTTCTTGTGGTGAGGGATTGAGATCCCGGAATAGCATGATGGTGGTAACAATAAGGTAACCTTATGTTATGCATGTGTTACAACTTGGTTGCCTCAACAATCCACTTAAAATATACTAAATAACCCCACTAGAATATATCATGTAGTTTGCCCTGGCCATATATCCATCATCGTCAGGAGCTGGTGATGGTGAAACGGGTTCTCCTACGGGTGAACCCGAAGCACATATTGTTGAGTATGCGAGGTTTCTCCTAGCCTAAAGTGAGGAGGTACGAGTGAAACTTCAGTTATAGACTCCAGAGTGTGGATTCAGGCCCGTAGCTCAATTACGATAAGAGCATGGTGAACAGGCCCATGGCTCAGGATGTGTGATATGGGAGCATGACTGTGTTCATGGCTCAGAGCACGGTGAATAGGCCCGTGGCTCAGTTTCACTAGCACTGATACCTGTACCAAGGCGGGCTAGGCAGAGGGTAGCCTGACCCTGTGGCTGAGGCCACTTAAGCATGAGACTGCGATCCTGCTTGTATTGTACTCGTACACTGACCACAAGGTGGGAGGTCGTGGAGTCAGGCTCTTCCATTGACCTTGTATGGCACCGGCTTGGGTTTCGCAACTGAAGGTTAGATTTGAGTGGTACAACTCACTTCCTTAGGGCATAATAATATGTAATCCATCCGAATAGTATTTATTTCTTAAGGCAAAACACGGAATATTGATTGAGGCCTTGCTTGTGTAGTTAATTTTGTTATACTTGTAGTTACTTATACGTTCCTTATGTTATGTGGTAAGATATTATAAATCTTATCTTGTCAATCATGTTCCATAAATAAATACTTGGGTATGTTCCTTCCGTACAGCCTGGTAAGCTTGATGGTATGAATAGCTTTGCTATATAGACTGCTCTTGTTATATCTTCTATTAGTTATCTGCTGCTTTTGCTTTAATCCTTCTATGGCTTTATGGTTTCGGTGGGGAGTTATGTTTCTCGCTGGGACTGTGTGTCTCACCCCACTGGTTTATAACCTTTTTAGGTGTTCGAGCTAGACGTGGTGGTGGTCGTGGGGTTGTGGCCGAGCAGCAAGACGAGTAGTAGAAGGCAAGAGATGGACATGCTGCTGTTTTAGGTTGTTTTGTAGTAGAGTCTTAGAGTCATCCCTGTACTCTCAGGTCCTTGGAGGCATTTTGATGTTGTTTCATGATGTATAGCTATTGATCCTTTGTATATCCTGCTACTGGCCGGATGTGGGCCGGTATGAATGTATAAATAGGTGATGAACTCATGAGATGACAAGACAGCTGATCCCCTAAGCTGTGGACACGTATCAATACATGTAAATGTTTATATAACCTGTTTTCTTGCAGGATGAGGATATGAATGTAATAGTTTCTTGGTTTATCCGCTTTCCGAAATCAGTTTTAATTAACCCGTGTTTTTGGTAATTAGTGGTTTATGGTGTTTTCTACACATTTTCGCGTGACACCTCGCTGTGTGTGTGATAGCGGGATGTGTCGCCACAAGTTTTGGTATCAGAGCTCTAGGTTTGCTGAGTCTACATGGATTTAGGACTAGGTTGTGTCTGTTCTTGTGAGTTTTCTAGATTTTCTTACAATCATCTTTTTCCCTCAGCGGAAGAAAAAGCCAAGATGTCTGGAAACCATGAAGAACATGCTGCCGAGAACAGCGATGCTGCATCAGTTGATGGAGCTATAGGGAACACACATGGAGATCGGGTGCCTGAGGTCCCCCAACCTGACCCAGCCATTCTTGAAAACCCTGCCTACCAACAGATTATGGGGAAGATGATGGCTACGATGAATCTCATGGTGGAAAGATTGCCAGTGCCTCCGCCGAGAGCACAGGCTCCCCATGGTGAAACATTGGGTATTGGGAAGACCTTTGAGCAGCTTCGTCGAGTCATAGCTTCAGATTATGCTGGGACGGCTGATCCAACGGATGTAGATCTATGACTGACAAGTCTTGAGAAGGCTTTCCAGATCCTCAACATCCCCGAAGCAGACATAGTCAAGCACGCTGTCGACCTTCTGAAGGGTAGTGCTGGTCACTGGTGGACCATCGAGGAGGAGAAGCGACCCGGTGAGGTGATCGGTTGGGAAGTTTTCCGGCACGAGTTCGTCAGCAGATACTTTCCGAAGATGTATTTGGATGAGAAGATCAGCCAGTTTGAGCGCCTGCGCCATGGAACGATGAACATCACTGAGTATGAAGCCAAGTTCATGGACTTGTTGAGGTTTTGTCCTCACATGGAAACGACAGATGACGAACGGATTAGACGTTCTGAGAAAGGCCTGAGTGCTGAACTGACAACACCTGCTTCTGCATTGGAGAACTGTGAACAGTTTTCCACGTTTGTGGAATCTGTCTGTAGGATCAAACAGTCAGTCAGGGAGAAAAGAGAATCCATGTCTAAGAAGAGGCCTGCTCAGTTCCAGGGACAGAGGTTTGGTGGCTTCAAGATGTTAAGATTTTCAGTACCTTCCATGATAAGAGGTTCCAGTGCACCGTCGCAGTGGTCTCTGAGTAAGGGAAAAGGTTATGTCTCTTCACCATCAAAGGCACATAGTACAACTTCAGTGGCAGTGACAGGGCCACCTAGGCCACAGTTTGAAGATAGGTCATGCCATCTGTGTGGTCAGATCAGGCATTGGAGGTCAAATTGCCCAAGTAGAGGTGTTGAAGTGATGCAGTAGCCCAGTAGTAGCAGAGGGCGAGGATGCAATCAAGCGTCACAAGCGGGATCATATGCTCAAGGAAGCAGAGGACGTGGACAACAAGCAACAACTCGATTCTATTCTATGAGTCAGCCGGAGGCGATAGTCAACCCGTGAGTGGTGGCAGGTCAGATGGAGTTATTTCATTCTGATATGTCTTCTTCTTGCCTTATATCTGTTCTGGTTAACCCGGGTGCTACACACTCTTTTATTGCCTATAGTATGCTTGAAAACTATCGTTTACCTATTAGTTGTAAGAAGGATAGCTTGTTGTTAGAAACCCCTCTTGATGGTTCCTCGATGCTTCGAGAAGAGTGCCCATCTTGTGTCTTATCTTTTTCGGGACACAGTATACGAGTGGATCTTATACCACTTGAGATGCGTGGGTTCGATGTGATCCTTGGGATGGATACCTTAGAAAAGTATAAGGTTGTTTTGGACTGTGGTTCCAAGAAGGCAGTGTTTGATGATGGCAATAAGAAGTGGGTCTTCCAAGGAGATAGGAAGATTCTTTTGACGTGTCTAGTATCAGCTATGGTGGCAAAAAAGTTGTTACGACAAGGATGTAAGGCATTCTTAGCTCACGTTGTGGATACCAAGGCGAAAGGTCCTAGCCTTGAGGAGGTGTCGGTTGTCCGAGAGTTTGCGGATGTGTTTCCTGATGAGTTCCCCGGTGTTCCTCCACTCCGAGAGATTGATTTTGAGATCAATCTGGTTCTAGGGACGCAGCCAGTTGCGCAAACACCATATAGGATGGCTCCAGTAGAGATGGCAGAGCTTAAGAAGCAGTTGCAAGAGTTGCTGGAGAAGGTTTTCATCTGACTGAGTACATCACCTTGGGGTGCTCCAGTGTTGTTCGTTAAGAAGAAGGACGTGTAAATGCGGCTATGTATAGACTACCGATAGTTGAACAAGGTTACGATCAAGAACAAGTACCCATTGCCGAGGATAGATGATTTGTTCGATCAGTTGCGTGGTGCTACATTGTTTTCAAAGATCGACCTATGGTCTGGATATCATCAGTTGAGGATTAAGGCGGATGACAAACCAAAGTCCACATTTAGGATGAGGTATGGTCACTTCGAGTTTGTGGTTATGCCGTTTGGGCTAACCAATGCACCTGCTGGTTTCATGGATTTGATGAATAGGGTGTTCCGTGCGTTTCTAGATCAGTTTATTGTAGTCTTTATAGATGACATCTTGATCTATAGTCGGGACAGGCAAGAGCATGAGCAACATCTTCGACTAGCGTTGACTCTTCTTCGCCAACATCAGTTGTATGCCAAGTTCAGTAAGTGTGAGTTCTGGTTGGAAGAAGTAACTTTCTTGGGTCATGCGATATCTATAGAAGGAGTCAAAGTGGACCCGAAGAAGGTGGAGTCCGTTGCAGAATGGGAACAGCCGAAGACGCTGACAGAAGTTCATAGTTTCCTGGGATTAGCAGTATACTACCGAAGGTTTATCAAGGACTTCAGTGCGATTGCGTTGCCGATGACAAAGTTGACTAGAAAAGATGTACCTTTTGTCTGGGATGATCGTTGCCAGCAAGCTTTCCAAAGTTTGAAGGAGAAGCTAACTAGTGCCCCAGTGCTAGTCCAACCAGAACCTGGAAAGGGCTATGTTGTTTTCTGTGATGCTTCTAAGAAAGGTTTAGGTTGTGTGCTAATGTAGGAAGATCATGTGGTTTCTTTTGCTTCACGACAGCTTAAGAAACACGAGGAGAACTATCCAACTCATGACTTGGAGTTGGTAGCGGTGGTTCATGCGTTAAAGATTTGGAGACACTATCTTTACAGGGAGGTATGCCAGATCTTTACAGATCATAAGAATCTGAAGTACATCTTTTCGCAGAATGAGCTAAACATGCGACAACGTCGATGGATGGAGCTAATCAATGATTATGACTACACCATCGAGTATCACCCTGGTAAGGAAAATGTGGTAGCTGATGCGCTTAGCCGAAAGTCTTCTTCTCTTTCTTCAAAGAAGGCACAGTTGAGTTCCTTGGTATGCCATCGACGGGATATGTTTGTTTCCTTGCGGCAAATGAATGTGCAAATGGAAGTTTCCTTGTTAGCAGGACTTTTAGCACATATGCAAGTCAATCCTACACTGAGACAGCAAATCAAAGATGCACAACAAACAGACGATACAGTGCAGATGATCAAGTCAGAGTTCAACAGTGAAAGGCGTGATGGGTTCCATGAGTCCGAGGATGGACTAGTTTGCTATCATGATAGGATGGTGGTCCCCAATGCTGATGATCTGAGGAAGCTAGTGCTCGAGGAAGCACACACATCGATGTATGCTATGCATCCAGGAGTCACCAAGATGTATCATAATCTGAAGGACTTGTATTGGTGGCCCGACTTAAAGAAAGATGTAGCCAAGTTTGTGGCTAAGTGTGCGGTATGTCAGTAAGTCAAGGCAGAGCATTAGAAGCCGACAGGTACGTTACAACCCCTGCCGATACCGCAGTGGAAATGGGATCATATAACCATGGATTTCGTAGTTGGTCTACCCAGGACAACTAGGAATCATGATTCCATTTGGGTAATAGTGGACAGATTGACGAAGTCTGCCCATTTCATACCTATAAAGACAATGTATACAACCGAGAAGCTCGCTCAGGTATATATAGATGAGATAGTGCGTTTGCATGGCGTGCCAGCAACGATAGTTTCTGACAGAGGTCCTCAGTTCACGAGTCATTTCTGGGAACAGTTGCACAAAGCGTTGGGAATGCAGCTGAGATTCAACACAACTTTCCATCCACAGACAGATGGACAGTCTGAGAGGACTATTCAGACTTTGGAGGATCTCCTTCGGGATTGTGTTTTGTAGTTCCTAGGCAGTTGGGACATACATCTCAGTTTGATAGAGTTTGCCTACAACAATAGTTATCAGCGGAGCATTGACATGGCTCCTTATGAGGCCTTATATGGCAGGAAGTGCAGATCTCCATTGTGTTGGTATGAGTCTGGTGAATATCAACTTTTAGGTCCTGAGTTTTAGTACAACAAACAACAAAAAAGATCAAGGTGATACAACAACAATTGAAAGCGGCACAGGACAGGTAGAAGTCTTACGCAGACAATCGTCGACAACCTTTGGAGTTCCAGGTAGGAGACAAAGTGTATCTTAAAGTCTGGCCATGGAAAGGTGTGCTAAGGTTTTGCCGGAAGGGTAAGCTAGCACCCAGATATATGGGGCCATACCCGGTCATAGCACGCATGGGCAAGGTAGCTTACGAGTGAGAGCTTCCTCCAGAGTTGCACAAGTTACATCCAGTGTTCCATGTCAGTATGCTGAAGAAAAGTCATCCAGATACAGGAATAGTGATACAGCCAGTCGAAGTTGAGCTTGATGGAGATGTGACCTACGAGGAAGGTCCTGTGATGATCCTTGACATAAGAGTTAAGAAGCTGAAGAGGAAGGACCTGGTTCTTGTAAAGGTTCTTTGGCATCATCGTGGCGTTAAGGAAGCCACGTGGGAGCTTAAGGAAGAGATGAGTAGGAAGTATCCCTCACTTTTCTCTTTGTATTTCGAGGACGAAATCCCTTTGTAGAGGGTTATAGGTTGTAAGGACCCTGACCTCTGTTTAGGGCTTATCCTATTTGCTTTGCTTAACCCTGATGCTTAGTTTCTTTCTAATCACCTTTAGTGGTGATTAGGGTTTGCTTGTGCTTTGTTAAGAGTTGGAGGTGCCACTTGCAATTAACCCAAGTCTAGGGTTTGTGGGCAAGTTTGTCACCTTGTGAGGTGTTCCTCCCTCTCCTTGCTTCCTCTTGTGTTGAGAGGAAGGGTTGGGCTCATTGCTTGAGTTCCTTTGGGCTTGGTTGAGCCTTGTTGGGCCTTGTTGTGCTTTGCCTTTTCCTTGTTGGACCTTGTGTCGGGAAGGAGTGCCTTGTGTCGACCTAGGTGTGTCAGCCATGGCTGTGACGGCCTAGGTGTGTTGCCTAGGGTGTGTTGTTGGGCATGGTGTGGAGGTGTGTCGCCCATGGACCCCTTTGACCCCTTTGACCTCGTTTGTGTCACCACTAGTGGACACTTGGTGTTTGATGCTTGCATGTGGAAATGGCCTTGGACATGTGTTTAAGGCAAGTTAGAGTGGTGGCATTGCTCATGGACAAGTGTCCCTAGGTGGGCGACACCTTGCCTTGTCTTACCTTGGTTTCTCCTCCATCTTCTCCTATATATGTGTCCCCTTTCTCTTGATAAGGATCCCTTTAGTTCCTTAGTTTCCCCTCTCCCTTGGTGCACGAAACCTCTTCTTTTGCAAGCTTGGTGGCCGATCCTCATCTTGGAGTCTCCTTCCTATAGTGGTGGCCGAACCCTAGAGTGCCTTGCTCTCTTCTTGTGGTGGAGCTTGGAGCTTGGAGTTTCTTAAGGCGGGTTACATAACTCCTAACCCTAACTATAACACCTTCTATGTTCTTGTAAGTTTCTCATGATCATAATCGGCTATGTATGTTGCTAGCTTAGTTTCTTGCTTAGTTGCTTCTAGTTGGCCGAACCTTGTTCTAGGGTTTTCTTGTTGAGCAATACCCCTCTCCCTCCTTGGTCTAGTGAAGTGAGCTTGAACTCTAGTGATATGGGCAATACCCCTCTCTCGTTTAAGTTGAGAGGTGAGCTTGTGTTCTATTTGCTTGAGCAACACCCTTCTCTCACCATGGATTCGAGAGGTGAGCTTTGTGGTGGATGTAGACCTTTGTTAGGGTTGATCCTTGTGTTGCCCAATTGGTGATAAGAAGTTGTGCAAGACCCCTCTCTCTTGGTTGTTGAGAGGTGAGCCATCTTCTTGATCCATTAGGGTTTTGGTGCCCTTGTGCTTGGGGTTGGTGACGACCTTGTGGAGTTGCATCTTTCACGATATGGTCTTGAGGTGATGTTGCCTGTTACCCCTCTTGATCTAGAGTGTTGGTTGACATGTTGTGGTTGTGTTGAGCGTTACACCTGGTTCCTGCCCTTGTGTGTGTCGGGTGTCATACTTGGTTGAGTACCCTGCCCGATACACCTAGCCTGAGGTGGTAGCCTAGTGCCTGTTACACCTTGGACGATATGGAGTTTAGTGGCTAGCTTTGTGCTGGGCGTCATGACATAGTGGTGATGCCCGATAGTAACCCTAGCCGTTGCACATGTTGCACGATACACATGTGGTTTCACAACACAGGTTGCACGATACACATAGGTGTACAACATGTCCCACAGATCTAGTTGCATGTGATACCTTGGGTCCTTGTTGTACGATACATCTTGAGGTAGTAGCCGATACACCTTGCTGATTTGCTTGGTCATTATGAGGCTTGAGTGCATGGGCGATATGAGGAAGTACCCTGCCCGATACTATCTCTAGTGAGGGTGCCCTACCCATCACACTTCTTGTGAGGGTAGTGGGCACTTCTAGTGCGGGTCTTGTTCCTTATGGAAAACATATATGCTAGCTCTTGTTCATGCAATCACGTTTGGTTTATGATGGTGACCCTTGATATGTTTGATAATATTGAGGTATTTGATATAGTAGATTACATATATGTATCTTGACATGACATTACATGTGCTTATGATCATCTTGAATTATATGTATAATGCTAAGAAAATGGTAAGCATATAAGATTCTTTTCTTGATGATATGACCTATGTCTATGGTCACAGGTTGAGGCATGAATGATAAAGCATATAATCATCAATGTTGCCCTATGTTTGAGAATAAGATCTTTCTGTTAATCCATGATGATTGTGTATACTAACCATGCAGGTGTTTCATACAGATGCATAGCCAGGTAAAGGGCTATGAGGTATATATGTTTGAGTAACACTGCTCTGATGGTTACTGTTGATGATGAGATAACATGCATGATGTGTTTTGGTCAGAGGACCTGAGTTTGGCTAAAGTGCCTAGTTGAGGTGTTATCCTCTGATGATGAGCTGGGATTGTTATCCCAAGTAATGAGAATGCCTTTTGAGGCAGTGGTTTCTTGTGGTGAGGGATTGAGATCCCGGAATAGCATGATGGTGGTAAAAATAAGGTAGCTTTATGTTATGCATGTGTTACAACTTGGTTGCCTCAACAATCCACTTAAAATATACTAAATAACCCCAATAGAATATATCATGTAGTTTGCCCTGGCCATAGATCCATCATCGTCAGCAGCTGGTGATGGTGAAACAGGTTCTCCTGCGGGTTAACCCGGAGCACATATTGTTGAGTATGCGAGGTTTCTCCTAGCCTAAAGTGAGGAGGTAAGAGTGCAACTTTGGTTGTAGACTCCAGAGTGCAGATTCAGGCCTATAGCTCAAATACGATAAGAGCATGGTGAACATGCCCATGGCTCAGGATGTGTGATATGGGAGCATGAATGCGTTCATGGCTCAGAGCACGGTGAACGTGCCCGTGGCTCATTTTCACTAGCACCGATACCTGTACCAAGGCGGGCTAGGAAGAGGGTATCCTGACTATGTGGCTGAGGCCACTTGAGCATGAGACTGCGGTCCTGCTTGTGTTGTACTCGTGCACTGACCACGAGGTGGGAGGTCGTGGAGTTGGGCTCTTCCGTTGACCTTGTATGGAACCGGCTTGGGTTTCGCAACCGAAGGTTGGATTTGAGTGGTACGGCTCACTTCCTCAGGGCATAATAATATGTAATCCAACCGAATAGTATTTATTGCTTAAGGCAAAACACGGAACATTGATTGAGGCCTTGCTTGTGTAGTTAATCTTGTTATACTTGCAGTTACTTATACGTTCCTTATGTTATGTGGTAAGATCTTATAAATCTTATCTTATCAATCATGTTCCATAAAGAAATACTTGGGTATCTGCCTTCTGTACAGCCTGGTAAGCTTGATGGTATGAATAGCTTTGCTATATATACTGCTCTTGTTATATCTTCTATTAGTTATCTGCTACTTTTGCTTTAATCCTTCTATGGCTTTATGGTTTCGGCGGGGAGTTATGTTTCTCGCTGGGACTGTGTGTCTCACCCCGCTGGTTTATAACCTTTTTAGGTGTTCGAGCTAGACGTGGTGGTGGTCGCGGGGTTGCGTTCGAGCAGCAAGATGAGAAGTAGAAGGCAAGAGATGGACATGTTGTTGTTTTGGGTTGTTTTGTAGTAGAGTCTTAGAATCATCCCTGTACTCTCAGGTCCTTGGAGGCATTTTGACGTTGTTTCACGATGTATAGCTGTTGATCCTTTGTATATCTTTCTGCTAGCCGGATGTGGGCCGTTATGTATGTATAAACATGTGACGAACTCATGAGATGACAAGACAACTGATCCCCTAAGTTGTGGACACGTTTCAATACATGTAAATGTTTATATAACCTATTTTCTTGCAGGACGAGGATCTGAATGTAATAGTTTCTTGGTTTATCCGCTTTCCGAAATCAGTTTTAATTAACCCGTGTTTTTGGTAATTAGTGGTTTATGGTGTTTTCTGCATGTTTTCGTTTGACACCTCACTGTCTGTGTGATAGCGAGATGTGTCGCCACATACACCTTAAAAACGATATGGTGTGGCAAGCACACACACACACACACACACACCTTAAAACCGATATGGTATGGCAGGCACACACACACCTTAAAACTGATATGGTGTGGCAAGCACACACACACCTTAAAACCAATATGGTGTGGCAAGCACACACACACACACCTTAAAACCGATATGGTGTGGAAAGAACACACACACCTTAAAACCGATATGCTGTGGCAAGCACACACACACCTTGAAACTGATATGGTGTTGCAAGCACACACACACCTTAAAACTGATATGGTGTGGCAAGCACACACACACACCATAAAACCGATATGGTGTGGCATGCACACACACACCTTAAAACCGATATGGTGTGGCAAGAACACACACACCTTAAAACCGATATGGTGTGGCAAGCACACATACACGTTAAAACAAATATGGTGTGGCAAGAAAACACACACCTCATACCCGATATGGTGAAAGCACCTTAAATGTAATTTACTTGATGGAGTAACACATGAAGTATTTTACATCAAGTCATACATTAATAGGTATGGAGTTTAATGAATAATGATGAAGTAGGCTAATGTACCTTGAAGGAAAGTTTGAGCCAACTTAATAAAGTATGGAGTAATCAACATCCTAGTAAGGATGAGATAGAAACTCCTACTTTTGTGATAAAGATGCAATGGGCATACATTAATACTCCTAATATGTGTAGGGTATGAATTAGGGTTTGATTCTTGATAATGTGATCTTGAAATCCCTAATGGTTAATAAGGGAAACCCTAACCCTAATGTAGGGTTATGGTATGATTTTGAAATCCTAATCGATAAGGAAGGGAAAACCTAATCATATTGAGGGAATAGTGGTATTACCCTTGTGTTTCATGGTGTTGATACCCATAACTAGTAATCATGATGATGATAATGTTGAGGGATGAGAATTCCCAGTAATGAGATAAGGGATTGAGATCCTAAATGTTACATGTGTTTTAAAGATTTGAAAAGTACTTGATACATGTATTACACCTTTCTTTGTAGAACTTGTCATAATAATCCATGTTTGAAAACTTGACTGATGCTAAAAGAATATGGTAATGCACTTAATTAATCAAGTGGAATCTTATCATGTAGTGCCCCGGCCATAGATCCATCATCACCAACAACTGGTGATGGTGAAATAGGTTTTCCCATAGGATCTCCTGGAGAACACATATTTTTGAATATGTGGGGGTGATGGGAACGAATATCCTTACGCCCTAATGTAGGAATTGATGTGAGATAAACATTAAATCTCTCAATCCTTCATTATAAATGCCGAGATGGATGTATCACGAATCTCCCGATGATGATGAATGCCAGATTGATGTGAGATAAACTGTAACGACCCTGACCTGGGTTATGAGGTAACCCTAATTGTTTTGTCTAATAAAGTTTTTTATAACTTTAATATAATCCTCTAAGGTTCTTTGCTAACATGTGACACACTCATGTTTCAAGTTTGGTCCCGATTGAATGCTGTTTGAGCAATTTTCCTTTGTTTTGGACCAAAGTGAAATTTACCCAAATTGAGGGGCTATAATGCAAAATTTCACATGTTGAACATGCCTCATGTGTTTTAGAATCATTATAGAGACAATGATGCATGGTGGTGGCTTGTGGAAATCCTAAATTCCAAGTTTGAACTTGTTTGAACAATGTTGGTACCTTGTGTACCAATTTTGGTACAAATTGTAATTTACCCAAAATGTAAGGTTGATATGCAAATTACCACCTCTAGAGTGTTCCTACTTCCTCTATGTATCATTTATAGGAGAGAGAATGAATGAGACACAATGTTTGAATCAATTATTAATGATGGTAATATTGGTGATGAAATGACCAAGAAAAGGGTTGAATATGAAAGCTTAACTTGAGTTGTATCAAGTTGAAAAGCTTATATATGAGTGCCTATCGGCCAAGGAGCCATAGGACAAGCCTCATATCATTTTGTGAACTCTTGGAAAATTCCATATCGTGCAAATCACCTCAAGGAGGTGGTTTGTATCGAGTTACAACTTCCTTAACAAAGTTGTATCGGGTTGTGCAAGAAGTGATGAATTAATTGATATATTTTATTCAAAAGGATAAGTAATGGATGAATTTGCATCTATAGATGATCCTCAAATGTTTTCCAAGACAAGATAAATGATGATTCATGCATGGACACGTGTCACCCATGCATGACACGTGGCACCTACTAGCTCAAAATGTTGACACCTCATTGTTTCCTTCCTTCTTGAACAACAAGTATATATACCCCTAGTTTCACCCCTTGGTGCAATTTTGTGACCCTTACCACCCTCCTACCATAAGGTATCATGCATAGAGCTCCCATATCGTGAAGGGATGCTGTAGTATCGTGCATGGGCCTTGGGATATCGCTCATGGCAAGACCATATCGCCCAAGTAGGTGATATCGACCATATAGGGTGATATCAGCCATAGAGTGAAAAGTTTTGACTCCAAGTGAGTGCCATATCATGCAAGTGAGTATCATATCGTGCAAGAGGGGTGGAATGTCGTGCAAGAGCACAAGGGTATTTTGTAATGCCCGGGCCCACTGCCCAAGGCTCTAGTAGAGTTTCAGGAATGACAACTGGCCCCACAGACCACCACTAGCCTTAACTGCACGCTTTTTGTCCACTCACGCGCATGCCAGGATCAACTTCCCGACAGGTCACCCATCCCAGTACTACTCCAAGTTGAGCACGCTTAACTATGGAGTTCTTAGTGATGGGCTCCCAAAAAAGGAGGTGCACCTTGGTGATATGGGTAGTCCAATCATTCCTTTTAAGATCAACTTATCTGAGGCCTCAAATCCTGGGATGTTACAATCTCCCCCACTTAGACTCTTGACGTCCTCGTCAAGGCTCAATATATGGCCTCATAATCTGACCCCATTTCAGTGCAAACCCACAATGGCCCATGGACACCCAGCTCCCGTCCACGACTACCAGCGCAAGGGCGACTCCATCTCGTCTCTACAGATAGCCCTTTCCAACTTGCCTGGGCCGCACGGCTCAAGACGAGCATGCCACATGCCCATGTGGGCCCCACCTACTGGAGGGGTTATCGCTCTGATACCATTTGTAATGCCCGGACCCACTGCCCAAGGCTCTAGTAGAGTTTCAGGAATGACAACTGGCCCCACAGACCACCACTAGCCTTAACTGCATGCTTTTTGTCCACTCACGCGCATGCCACGATCGACTTCCTGACAGGTCACCCATCCCAGTACTACTCCAAGCTGAGCACGCTTAACTATGGAGTTCTTAGTGATGGGCTCCCGGAAAAGGAGGTGCACCTTGGTGATTGACCGGCCTAAATCGCGCATCCTAAAATTGGAGGCAGATTTGAGGTAGTCGAGCTTTTACATTTATAAACTCGAATCCTTCTAGGCCCCCGCAACTTTGTTTACGGGGTCAAAGTAGATATACAGGGTCAAACACAGGGACAAGGGGGTAGTGTTGAGAACCCAGAATCGACACGCTACACTCTGGCAGGTATGAAGAGATTATAAATTCCCCAGAAGGGAAGCATAAATATGTCACGAACAAAACAAGAAAACTATCTCCAAGTGGAGTTACTAGAAAGATTTAAGGTTTTAAGCATTTAGCAGTTTTTAGGGGTTTTCATGCAACAGAAACAGAAGGATATTGCTCGAGCTAAGGCAAGGTACGAAGGATAGAACTGTGGTAAACAAGCGGCGGTAGAACCAATCCTGTACCCCTCCTCTCGAAGTGGGTACCTCTAACAAGGCATCGGCTCCACTCTCGGGGTCACCAGACTCAAATTAGAGTGGAAGGGTTACTAAAGCAACTCCGTTCCGGGCACTCTCGTACTCCAGAATCGGACCAAACACTAGTGCCACAACACAACTCTCGAAGCTGTTGCGACGAGAAAACACGATTCGGTAGCTAAGCGAAGCGCGATCCAAAACATGCAAGCTAGAGTTCAGATATCAAACATAGAAGTCATCCAACATATTACACCAAGCATAGAGCAACAAGTAATTAAGATTTTCTATTTCTATAAGCATTAAAGGTCTTAATTACAATACATAAGTAAAGAAATTTAAATAACAGAATTAAAGATATGTGTCACCTTCTTGATGTAGAAGGACGACAGGCTACAGTAACCATCCCACCCGATATCGGACAGGGGCCTAGCCCGATACAACCGTGTCGGGCGGCACACTCTTTCAAGCGGCACACCGCGACAGGCGACTGCATCGCTCAAGGGCCTGTCCGATATGCTCAAGTTGGGTGGCACACCCTCTCGGGCGGCATGCATGACGGGTGGAGCGTATCGAGTTCGATATCGTGTCGGGCATGGAGCTGCGTATCCTACTGTCGGGCTCTGGTGTCGGGCACTCGTGTCGCGTATCTACATCGGCCGATATCGGCTCTCAGTGTCGCCCGGTACAGTCCTAGGTGAACCAGTCCCCTCCCTCTCAGGATGAGGAAGAGCTCACCTAGTATCGCCCGGTACGAACACTGGAGCACGATACGCCTGTTCTCGCAGTCTCCTCCAAAGATCACTCGACTATTCAAAACCTGAAGTGAACAAAGCTTGTCTGATCCGTCTTTTCAGCTCCCTATAGCTGCTATTTATAGGCAGCTGGTCGGGAGAAGATATGGTGCACGAAGTGCCATGTGTCCTCCTTACCGCCGCTCAGCTGGTGTCGGCTGATCCAAGTATCGCCTGGCACAAGGGTGTCAGCCGTCGGGCATTGTGGCGAGAGGCGCCTGCTGGTGGGTGGCCGATATCGCGCGTCAGAGGGAGTAGTCACGGTGTGCTCGGCTCCCTATCGGGTAAGGAGGCGTGTCGCCCATCGGTGCCCTCTCACGCAGCATCCTTGCGTCGCGCATCGTCGTATCGTGCAACCCTCCCGGTCAGCGTCCGTAATAGGCGTTAGGGGGCCGAAACAAACTTGGACTTATTTGCGGGCCGGGATGGCCTTATTGGTGCTGAATGGGCCAAAATAGGAGGAAAACTCTGCAAAAGAAGGAAATATTGGATTGAGAGCATTGCTTGGCTAATTATTGCGA
This sequence comes from Alisma plantago-aquatica, assembly GCA_963693085.1. Taxonomy (NCBI): domain Eukaryota; kingdom Viridiplantae; phylum Streptophyta; class Magnoliopsida; order Alismatales; family Alismataceae; genus Alisma; species Alisma plantago-aquatica. The sequence goes on along the minus strand of OY856413.1, from coordinate 958,348,924 downwards.
AAATGCATATAAAAGAGAGGAAAATAGTAGAAAAGAGCAGTTTTGATAACAGAATAAAGGCAAAAAACATCACAAAATTCGGTGTTATCAACTCCCCCAAACTTAGCGTTTTGATTGTCCTCAATCAATATTTAAACTTTATTGGGTGATGCTTCTTCGTGCGTAGCATAATTCTCAGGCCAAGATGTAAAACAAGTATCGTAATGCCTTTAGAGATAATGCTGTCTTATTACGAACAAAAGACTTTGTTTTTCCTGCCTTATTGTTTAAGTAAGATTCTTCTCTACAGCTTTGGCGAGACTTTGTTGTATGATTCCAAAGTTAGCTTACACACCAAACAACTTTATTTTCGGGGCAGAAAGTTGTGTATAGGGTAGGCTAAGGCTTTTTGGGTTTTCTTCTTGTTTCCCATTGGTCCATCCAGGTAAGGGTCCGTTAACGGGCAAGTGGTCCCTGCAGTCCAAGCCAGTTGGCTTTAGAGCAACGATTTCACATCCTACGTACCACTACCCCGGATCTACCATGCCTAAAGATGGGTACTTTTGGAAAACAAGCGTGTGTATATTTTTCTCTTTTTCTTTTATTGGGCACAACTCTCATGCTTTTATTCACACTCATAAGGTTTCTCTCTCTCTTTTTTAGGAGTTTTTTCGGGTAAGGGGAAACAAAGAGATTCTTGCTGTTTGGGCAGCTTTTTCCTTCTCCATACTCGTCTCTTAGCTGTTTGCGAGATTATTATATTTTTCGAAATATTTGGCAAGACGAAACATATTCTTTTGTTCGTTTGAAGCAACATTATCAAAAAGATATAACAGGACTTGCGTCACATTTAGTACAAAGAAAACAAACTTTGCAAGCAGTTGCATCAGGCTTTTTACTAATATAGCGACTTTTTACATATGCATGGGAACAAAATAAGAAAAATCTTCGAACTTTTTATATGAGCAAGGGTGCGAGTACATTATATAGGGGAAAAGCAAAATGGCACAAGAGAATTTTTATACCTCCTTCACTGGTACATGGGTACCCCCCCAAACTTATCCAATACTCTATCCCAGAGTAGTGAATAAGAGGGTGAGTTCATGTTAGTCCAGTGAAGGTTATTTAGCGGGTTCGCTTGTGCCTTGTAGAAGCTGCAATATGCTTCTTTGCTGCCGCCTCCTTCTTTCTCATTTGGAAATAGCTTCGACAAGTGCGGACACTTGTGGCTGCTTCCTCTTTATTAAGTAGCTGGAACCGGGATTCCCAGGTTCCCTCTGGAGGTCATCGACAAAGCGCTTTCCAAGCTCAGCCTCCGCTTTATTTCCCAGCTCAGCCAGAACACGCGCAATGGCTCTCGGTAGACAGAGAGCTCTTGTGCTGTCCCGGCAGTCACCGGGGCTGTACTCGTGCTGTCTCTATAGTTGGCCCCAGGATACTACAGAAGACAGACTATGATAAGGAAGTGCCCCTCTTCGGGGTGCTGACGTTTCTGACCGACAGTTGTTGCTTCAGCTACGACCTCCCTTCTGCCTGTTATCAAGTTCATTAACAATTATAAATCGTTAGATAGAAAAAGTTAAAGAATCTCGATAATACTAGACTTATTTCAAAATCCGGGTATCGTCCGTCAAAAGAAAGCATAAGTCGATGCGAGATTGGGCGATACGAGGAGGGCTGTACGGCGCAACATACCTCCCGATACGAGTATATCGGGCGATAAGGTCACCAAAGAGAAACTGCCCGACAGGACGTCACAAAAGAAAAATGTGTCGCCCGATATGGCGTATCGGGCAAACACCATCGGTCGTTATGTCGTGCAAAACCACGTCGGGCGATGCAAGATTTGACAAGGCTCGTAATCCCGATAGGCAGCGCGCGATAGGAAAAGCTCATGTCGGGCGATAAGCCTGTCGGGGGATAGATTGCCGAGCGATAAGAGTGTCGGGCGATAAGCATGTCGGGCTATACCTTTGCTCATTGGAGCCATCGCCCGATACAAGGGTGAAGGCAAAAAAGGCCGACACACGAGCAAAAGCGGGCTACTGCATGTGTTACAGGTGGCTGAAAAGAGTGGTGTTGTGCCCGACACGATGGTCCCTCCGCCATATATAGCAAGCGCAGCTGGGGGTAAAAACGGGCAGATCAGGGCTTCATGCCGGCCGGTGAGTCAGGCAATTCCCGAGACGACAGACTCATCGGTCCATTAAGGGCAGTTATTCACATGCACGATAGGGTGCATGTTGTCCAAGAATGCCAATCGTCACAGCCGAGCCGCTGCCTGACGCGATTAAAATAGGCGGCCAAAAAACCGATGCTAGATGAAGGAAAAACATCATTGGTTTAGGGTTAAGCCCTCCACCTCAGAAATTATTACATCGGTGGCCCCTAAAACAGAGTTAGCGCATGTGGTGCATGCACTGACTTGGGCCTTATTACAGTCCATAATGTTTGTTTAACAAGGAATAAGAAGGAGTCCTATCCTAGGAAAGAAAGAAAGAATCGGGCTGCCTCCCGAAGAGCGCTGGAGTTTGCGTCGCCAGCTCGACCGGTGCAAGATCATCTTGGTTAGCCACCCGTATCTTGTAGGTCGATCTCTGCTCTCCTGAAAAAAGCTTCATCCTCATAGAATCTTTTCACCCTGTGCCCATTCACTTGAAATACTTTGGTCGGATCGTCTTTGTCGTAGAGCTCCATCATCCCTGATGGATATATTTTTGACACTGTGAACGGCCCAGACCACCTTGTTTGCAACTTCCCAGGGAAAAGACGAATAGAGGACTTAAATAACAAGACCTTATCCCCTTCGCTTACATCTTTTCTCCTGAGATGGGCATCATGCCACAATTTTGTCCTCTGCTTGTAGATTTTTGCATTTTCATAGGCGTTCATCCTCAGCTCTTCGATCTCTTGAAGCTGCAAAAATCTCTTTTCTCCAGCTTTGTCGAGGTCCATATTTAGGAACTTGATTGCCCAGAGGGCCTTGTGTTCCAATTCTAACGGTAGGTGGCAAGATTTTCCGTAGATGAGACAGTAGGGGGTGGTTCCAATGGGTGTTTTGTAAGCAGTGCGGTAGGCCCAAAGTGCATCGTCAAGCTTCATGGACCAATCTTTCCTTGTTCGGCTGACAGTTTTCTGCAAGATTTGCTTGATTTGTCTGTTAGAAACCTCTACCTGCCCTGACGTCTGGGGATGGTAGGGTGTAGCGATCTTTTGCTTCACTCCGTACTTGCACAAGAGTGCTTCAAACTGTCTTTCTCCAAAGTGCGATCCTCCGTCGCTAATAACTGTGCGCGGGACACCGAAATGAGGAAATATGGTCTTCTCGAAGAGCTTGATAACCGACTTGGCGTCACAGGTTTGGGTGGCTATTGCTTCCACCCACTTCGATACATAATCTACTGCCACGAGTATGTACTGATACCCCCGGGATGGAGGGAACGGTCCCATGTAGTCGATCCCCCATACGTCAAATATTTCTACTTCGTTCCAGCTTGCCATTGGCATTTCATTCCTCTGACCTATGTTCCCCGTAAATTGGCATTCCTTGCAAACCTTCACGAATTGTGCGACATCTTTAAATAAGGAAGGCCAGTAGAAACCTGACTGTAGCACCTTTGCTGCTGTTCTTTCGCTACCCAGGTGACCACCGTAGGGGGAGGCGTGGCATTGTTTTAGGATGTCCACAGTTTCTTCTTCTGGGATGCACCTCCTGTATAAGCTGTCAGCACATCTTCTGAACAGAAGGGGGTCATCCCAGTAGTAATTTTTGGCATCTGAGAATAGCTTCTTTCTTTGGTTGTATGTGATGTCAGGAGGCAGTTCTCCACAAGCAAGATAATTGCAGATGTCTGCAAACCAGGGTAGACTTTCTTCTTGAGCTTCGGCCAACATGAGGGCCTCGTCGGCGTAGTCGTCGTTGATAGGTGGCCCTCCCCGTCTCTCAGCCACGATCCTTGATAGGTGGTCGGCGACCACATTATCTGCGCCCTTCTTGTCGATAATTTCGTGGTCGAACTCTTGTAGCAATAAGGCCCACCTCAACAGTCTGGGCTTCACGTCTTTCTTTTGCATCAAGTATTTTATTGCCCCATGATCCGTGTATACCGTGACCTTCGCTCCAACGAGATACGACCTGAACTTATCAAATGCGAAGACGATCGCTAGCATCTCCTTTTCAGTTGTTGTGTAGTTTACCTGAGCCTCGTCCAACGTGCGACTGGCGTAGCAAATCACATGGTGCCTTTTGTTTTTCTTTTGCCCCATGACTGCTCCAACCGCGTAGTCATTAGCGTCGCACATCAGCTCAAAAGGTAAGCCCCATTCTGGCGCTTGAAGGATAGGTGGTGATATTAAAGCATTTTTCAGGGCCTGAAAAGCACTGAGACAATCGTTAGAGAAAACAAATTCAACATCTTTTACCAGAAGACTAGACAGTGGTTTGGAAATCTTCGAGAAGTCCTTGATGAATCTTCGGTAATATCCGGCATGCCCGAGGAAGCTTCTCACTCCCATCACAGATTTTGGTGGAGGAAGTTTAGATATTGCCTCGACCTTGCTTACGTCCACCTCGATCCCACGCCTTGAGACCTTATGCCCTAGAACGATGCCCTCCCGCACCATGAAGTGACATTTTTCCCAGTTTAGGACTAGGCTGTTCTCCTCGCACCTTTGAAGGACCGATGACAGATTCTTCAGACAGCTATCGAAGTATTTCCCATTGACTGAGAAGTCATCCATGAAGACTTCTACGATGTCTTCTAGAAAATCTGAGAACATCGATATCATGCATCTTTGAAAGGTGGCGGGGGCGTTGTAGATCCCGAATGGCATCCTTCGAAAGGCCTAAGTCCCGTAAAGGTAGGTGAATGTTGTTTTCTCTTGATCGTCGGGAAAGATGGGGACCTGGTAAAAACCTGAAAAGCCATCAAGAAAACAAAAGAAATCGTGATGTGCTAACCTTTCGAGAACTTGATCAATAAAAGGTAGCGGAAAATGATCCTTCTTTGTAGCCTGATTTAGCTTTTGGTAGTCAATACACATCCGCCATCCGGTGACGGTTCTTACCACCACCTCGTCGCCCTTCTCACCCCTAACCACTGTCATCCCGCCTTTCTTGGGTACTACGTGGATTGGACTTACCCAATTGCTATCGCTGATTGGGTAAATGATCCCCACATCCCTAAGCTTTATTACCTCTTTCTTGACGACCTCCTTGAGCATCTGGTTCAGTTTCCTCTGGGGTTGAACCAGAGGCTTGGAAGATTCATCCAAGTTGATGCGATGCATGCACAGGGCTGGGCTAAGGTCTTTGATATCATCTACTGAATATCCTATAGCCCTCATGTGGAGCCTTAACTCCTCAAGGAGTCGGTCTGACTGGTTGCTTGAAAGATCGACGTTTACGATGACGGGGTTTCTCTGCTCTTCATCTAAGAACTCGTACTTCAGGCTTTCGGGCAACACTTTTAACTCTGGCTTTGGCCTGGGTGCCTTCTCCTGAGGCTCCTCCTCGAGAGAGGCATACAACCACAGACTCCATCACCTCATCACCTTCTTGCAAGTCTTCATCAAAAAGGTTGAAAAGGTTGATATGCTTCGTGACCTCAGGATCTTCGAGGTCGGGATCTTGACAGTTTATTGCCCTCAAGAGGGGGTCTACTATCAGGATATCTTCCTCTATTTCCTCGCAGAATTTATTGTAGCTACCTGCAAAACATGCTGATTCAGAGAGGGACGGGCTCTTCATGATCTCATTCAGCTTGAAGTCGATATGGTCGTTTCCGACCCTTAAGGTGATCATCCCCTTGGAAACATCAATTAGCGCTCTCCCTGTCGCCAAGAAGGGGCGACCAAAGATGATCGGGCAACGGGGATATTCAGCTGTGTCGATGACGACTATATCGCAAGGGATGAAGAAGTCGCCCACCCGGATCGGCACATCTTCGACAATGCCGACATGTCTCTTAAAGGTGAGGTCTGCCAGTTGGATCCGCATGTTGGTTCGAACCATGTCGGTCAAACCCACCCTTTGTGTGAAACTTAGGGGCATGATGCTTATGCTATCCCCCAAGTCTGCTAGACCCTTGCGCTCGACGTTGTCTCTGATGGCGAACGGGATTGTGAAAGCTCTGAGATCCCTTCTCTTATTTGGCATGTCAGGATTCAAGAAGGTGGAGGAGGTGGAGCTAGATGCACAGTCTCTATCCTTCCTCCCCTTCTCTTCTTTGTGATAAGGTCCTTGAGGAACTTGGCATATATAGGCATATCTTCCAATGCATCAAGGAAGGGGACTTCAAGATGCAGTTTCGTGATCGAGTCCATGAACCTTTCATGACACCTTTTCAGATTCGCCTTGATCAGCTTATACGGGAATGGCGGCCTTGGAGCGTAAGGATTCCTCCCACCAGGTAGCTCATCGAAAGGCTTCTTTGCAGGCTCTTGAGCTTCTGCTTGTCCACCTTTGCCCTCTGCTGGAATGGTGCTCTCAGACCTCGGTTCAGGTTCCAGTTCGGCTTCAGCTGTGCGCTCCACCGTCTTCCCGGACCTTAGTACTGCCATTCTGGCAGTTTCCGGGTAGGAGAGTGTCTTCCCCGTAGGGTTCTTCATCAATGCTGCCATTTGGGCCAATCATTGATCGACTTCCCATTGGCGCATCTATAGACTCGCCATCTGGTCTTGCATGGAATGCTGAGCCCCAGGGCTGGGAAGCGCATCCTGCACTAGTTTGCTGATGATGTTGTCTTGTCTTTTTATGTAGGCGGAAAGCTGACCAACCAAGCTGGGCTGGCTCACCCTCTCGCCTCGGCCCTGGCATTCACCTTCAGGAAGAGACTGCTCACAACGAGACATGGTATCAAAACTCGGTGGAGCAGGTCAGCTTTCAGGGTTCCTGTAAGAGCATATAAGATCAAGTTAGAAAATTGAATTATTTATTTTAGGCAAAGAATAAATAGCATCAAAAGGAAAGAAAAGAAAAAGGGTGTGGTCAAGCTCGTTTCTAAGCTTGAGGCACAGGAGTGTAGTTAGTGGATTCGGATTCGTCAACAGTGCCGTATTGCCTTGTCCCCGGCAACGGCGCCAAAAAGTTGACCGGCCTAAATCGCGCGTCCTAAGATTGGAGGCGGATTTGATGTAGTCGAGCTTTTACATTTATAAACCCGAATACTTCTAGGCTCCCGCAACTTTGTTTAAGGGGTCGAAGTAGATATACGGGGTCGAACACAGGGACAAGGGGGGTAATGTTGAGAACCCAGAATCGAAACGCTACACTCCGGCAGGTATGAAGAGATTATAAATTCCCCATAAGGGAAGCATAAAGATGTCACGAACAAAACAAGAAAACTATCTCCAAGTGGAGTTACTAGAAAGATTTAAGGTTTTAAGCATTTAGCAGTTTTTAGGGGTTTTCATGCAACAGAAACAGAAGGATATTGCTCGAGCTAAGGCGAGGTACGAAGGATAGAACTGTTGTAAACAAGTAGCGGTAGAACCAATCTTGTACCCCTCCTCTTGAAGTGGGTACCTCTAACAAGGCATCGGCTCCACTATCGGGGTCACCAGACTCAAATTAGAGTGGAAGGGTTACTAAAGCAACTCCATCCCGGGCACTCTCGTACTCCAGAATCGGACCAAACATTAGAGCCACAACACAACTCTCGAAGCTGTTGCGACGGGAAAACACAATTCGGTAGCTAAGCGAAGCGCGATCCAAAACATGCAAGCTAGAGTTCAGATATCAAACATAGTAGTCATCCAACATATTGCACCAAGCATAGAGAAGCAAGTAATTAAGCTTTTCTATTTCTATAAGCATTAAAGGTCTTAATTACAATGCATAAGTAAAGAAATTTAAATAACATAATTAAAGATATGTGTCGCCTTCTTGATGTAGAAGGACGACAGGCTACAGTAACCATCCCGCCCGATATCGGACAGGGGCCTAGCCCGATACAGCCGTGTCGGGCGGCATGCTCTTTCAAGCGGCACACTGCGACAGGCGACTGCATCACTCAAGGGCCTGTCTGATACGCTCAAGTCGGGCGGCACACCCTCTCGGGCAGCACACATGACGGGCGGAGCGTATCGGGTTTGATATCATGTCGGGCATGGAGCTGCATATCCTACTGTCGGGCTTTGGTGTCGGGCACTCGTGTCGCGTATCTACATCGGCCGATATTGGCTCTCAGTGTCGCCCGGTACAGTCCTAGGTGAACCAGTCCCCTCCCTCTCGGAATGAGGAAGAGCTCACCTAGTGTCGCCCGGTACGAACACTGGAGCACGATACGCCTGTTCTCGTAGTCTCCTCCGAAGATCACTCGACTATTCGAAACCTGAAGTGACCAAAGCTTGTCCGATCCATCTTTTCGGCTCCCTGTAGCTGCTATTTATAGGCAGCTGGTCAGGAGAAGATATGGTGTGCGAAGTGCCATGTGTCCTCCTTACCGCCACTCAGCTGGTGTTGGCTGATGCAAGTATCGCCCGACACAAGGGTGTCAACCGTCGGGCGTTGTGGCGAGAGGCGCCTGCCGGTGGGTGGCCGATATCGCGCGTCAGAGGGAGTAGTCGCGGTGTGCTCGGCTCCCTGTCGGGTAAGGAGGCGTGTCGCCCATCGGTGCCCTCTCGCGCGACATCCTTGCGTCGCGCGTCGTCGTATCACGCAGCCCTCCCGGTCAGCGTGCGTAACAGGCGTTAGGGGGCCGAAACAGACTTGGACTTATTTGCGGGCCGGGATGGCCTTATTGGTGCTGAATGGGCCAAAATAGGAGGAAAACTCTGTAAAAGAAGGAAATATTGGATTGAGAGCATTGCTTGGCTAATTATTGCGAAAATGCATATAAAAGAGAGGAAAATAGCAGAAAAGAGCAGTTTTGATAACAGAATAAAGGCCAAAAACATCACAAAATTCAGTGTTATCGGTGATATGGGTAGTCCAATCATTCCTTTTAAGATCAACTTATCTGAGGCCTCAAATCCTGGGATGTTACAGGTATCATGCATAGGCCTTGGGTATCGGCCATAGAAAGTATATCAACCATAGCATGTTGATATTGCCCATAGCAAGTTGATATCGGCCAATTGAAGTGATTTTGGCCACAAGTGAGGGGGTATCAGCCACAAGAAAAGTTGTGTCGGCCAAGAGGAAGTCCATATCGCCCAAGAGTTGTAGGGTGTTGTCCAAGGAGCAAAGGAACTCAAAACTTAACCCTAAGGTAAGTTATAGTTGTCTTCAAGCTTGAATTGAAGCATGGAATTAGGGTTATGATCTACCTTTCTTTTCTTCTTCACCAATTGCTTATCCATGGTGATTCCTTGTATATGAAGGAGTTGTGAATGAGCCTTGTACATTTGATAAAGTCATCTTCAACCTTAGGAACATGGAGCTTTGGATCTTGAAGGTTTGAAGTGGTTCTTAAGGCGAGTTATATAACTTGAACTCAACTATGTTATTATTCATCACCTAAATTGCTGTATTTAATGATTTACTTTTAATTCCAAAATTTCCTAAAATAGTTGATGAAATTACAAGTTCTAGTAGTTTATTAGACCTGTTGACATGAACTATAGGATTTCAAGATCACATTATCAAGAATCAAACCCTAATTCATACCCTACACATATTAGGAGTATTAATGTATGCCCATTGCATGTGTATCACAAAAGTAGGAGTTTCTCTCTCATCCTTACTAGGATGTTGATTACTCCATACTTTATTAAGTTGGTTCAACCTTTCCTTCAAGGTACATTAGGCTACTTAATCATTATTCATTAAACTCCATACCTCTTAATGCATGACTTGATATAAAATACTTCATGTGTTACTCCATCAAGTACATTACATTTAAGGTGCTTTCATCATATCGAGTATGAGGTGTGTGTGTTTGCCACACCATATCGGTTTTAAGGTGTGTGTGTGTGTGTGCTTGCCACACCATGTCGGTTTTAAGGTGTGTGTGTGTGCTTGCCACACCATATCGGTTTTAAGGTGTGTGTGCTTGCCACACCATATTGGTTTTAAGGTGTGTGTGCTTGCCACACCATATCAGTTTTAAGGTGTGTGTGTGTGTGTGTGATTGCCACACCATATCGGTTTTAAGGTGTGTGTGCTTGCCACACCATATCGGTTTTAAGGTGTGTGTGTTCTTGCCACACCATATCGATTTTAAGTTGTGTGTGTGCTTGCCACACCATATCAGTTTTAAGGTGTGTGTGTGCTTGCCACGCCATATCAGTTTTAAGGTGTGTGTGTGTGCTTGCCACACCATATTGGTTTTAAGGTGTGTGTGTGCTTGCCACACCATATTGGTTTTAAGGTGTGTGTGTGCTTGCCACACCATATCGGTTTTAAGGTGTCTATGTACTTGCAACACCATATCGGTTTTAAGGGGTGTGTGTGCTTGCCACACCATATCGGTTTTAAGGTGTGTGTGTTCTTGCCATACCATATCGGTTTTAAGGTGTATGCTTGACCTTCTATCGTGCAAGAGGTGTATACTACACCACCATACCGGTTTTAAGGTGTATAATAATATAATTGAGTTCAAGTTATATAACCCGCCTCAAGAACAACTTCAAAGCTCCAAGCTCCAAAGCTTCACATTCCTAAAGTTGAAGATGAACTTCAAAACTCCTCTATATGCAAAGAATCACCATGGATAAGCAATTGGTGAATAAGAAAAGAAAGAAAGATCATAACCCTAAAATCATGCTTAATTCCAAGGTTGAAGATGATCATGGTCTCACCTTAGGGTTAAGTATGAGCTTATTCTTGCTCCTTAGCACCCTTTCACGATACCCTACTACTCTTGCATGATATGCTGCCACCCATGCATGATATGCCACTCACTTGCATGATATGCCACTCACTTATGATTTAAATACTCCACTATGGCTGATATCACCTCACTAGGTCGATATCACCCTACTTGGCTGATATGATCTTGCTATGGACGATATCCAAGGCCCTATTCACAATACCACTTCACTCCTGCATGCTACAAGGACCCCATGCATGATACCTTAGGGAAGGAGGGTGGTAAGATTCGAAAATTTTCACTAAGGAGTGAAACTAGGGGTATATATACTTGTTGTTCATGAAGAGGTGTGAAAATGAGGTGTCATCAATTTGAGCTAGTAGGTGCCACGTTTACATGCATGAATAAACATTTATATTGACATGAAAAACACTTGAGGATAATATAGGGATGAATTTTCATCCATTACTTATCCCTTTGGATAAAATATATCAACTGAATCACCACTTTATTCACAACCTGATACAACTTTTCTAAGGAAGTTGTAACCTGATACACTTCACCTCCTTGAGGTTATTTGCACATCATGGGCTTTTCCAAGAGTCCAAAAAACGATATGGGACTCCTCCTATGGCTCCTTTGCCGATAGGCACTCATATATAAGCTTTTCAACTATATACAACTCAAGTTAGGGTTTCACAATTAACCCCTTTCTTGGTCAATTCATCACCAAGTATTCCATCACTCAAAATCGATTCAAACATGGTGTCTCCTCCTTTCTCTCTCATCTATATGATACTAGGAGGGATTAGGGACACTATAGAGGTGGTAATTTGCATATCAACCCTACATATTGGGTAAATTATAATTTGTACCAAAATTGGTGCACAATGCACTAACATTATTCAAACGAGCTGCAACTTGAAATTTAGGCTTTCCAAAAGCCATCCTTTAACATCATTCTCTCTCTTATGATGCTAAAACATATGAGGTACATTAAACATGTGACATTTTTCAATATAGCCCCTCATCTTGGGTAAATTGCACTTTATGCCCAAACTATCATATAATGCACCAATAGTTTGCAAATAAGCTCAAACTTGAAATTTAAACTCTACAAGAGTCTTAATTAATTTTCAAAAGATTAAAACAAGTTTGTAAACAATTTACTTAAGCAAAAGTTCTAGGGTTAATCCATAACCCAGGTTAGGGATGGTACAATTATCAACCCCTAATAGGGATTTCGTCCCCGAAATCGCAAGAGAAAAGAGAAGAGTACTTCCTCCCCATCTCTTCCTCTAGCTCCCATGTGGCTTCTTCAATGCCACGGTGATGCCATATAACTTTCACAAGAACTATGTCTTTATTTTTCAACTTCTTGATTCTTCTTTCAAGAATCATCATTGGACCCGCCACATAGGATATATCCTCATTTAATTCTACCTCTACAGGTTGCAACACCAACTCTGTATTGGGATGACATTTTCTCAACATAGATACATGGAACACTGGATGTAGTCTATGTAGATCAGGTGGTAACTCCAATCTATAAGCTACCTTTCCCATCCATGTTGTCACTGGATAAGGTCCCATAAATCTAGGAGTTAACTTACCCTTTTTCCCAAATCTGAGAACACCTTTCCAATGAGAGACTTTGAGATACACCCTATCTCCAACTTGGAATTCTAAGGGTCTACGATGCTTATCAGCATAAGACTTTTGTCTATCTTGTGTGGCTTTCAACTGTTGTTGTATTACTTTAATCTTCTCAGTTGTTTGTTGCACTAACTCAGGACCCAGAAGTTGGTATTCTCCTATTTCATACCAGCATAACAGAGATCTACACCGTCTACCATATAATGCTTCATATGGTGCCATATCAATACTTGTCTGGTAACTATTGTTGTAGGCAAACTCTATTAAGCTCAAGTGTATGTCCCAACTTCCTACAAACTAAAGAACACATGTTCTAAGCAAATCTTCCAAAGTCTGTATAGTTCTCTCAGATTGCCCATATGTCTGAGGGTGGAAAGTTGTGCTAAACTTCAATTGAGTACCCAACACTTTATGTAGTTGTTCCCAAAAAATGACTTGTAAACTGGGGACCTCTATCAGATACAATTGTAGTTGGAAGCCCATGTAATCACACTATCTCATCTATATAGATTTGTGCCAGTTTCTCAGCTATATAGGTTGTTTTGATAGGAAGAAAATGTGCTGACTTAGTCAACCTATCAACTATCACCCAAATGGAATCATGACTTTTGGCTGTTCTGGGTAAACCAACCACAAAGTCCATTGTCACATGATCCCATTTCCACTGTGGTATAGGTAAAGGTTGCAACATTCATGCAGGCTTCTTATATTCAGCTTTAACCTGCTGACACACTAGACACCACATAACAAACTCAGCTACATCTTTCTTCAAACCAGGCCACCAATACATATCTCTTAAGTTATGATACATTTTGGTACTCCCTGATGCATCGCATGCATGGATGAATGAGCTTCCTCCATGACTAGCCTCCTAAATTCATTGGCATCAGGTACTACCATCCTACCATGGTAACAGACTACCTCATCCTCTGACTCATGAAAACCATCATGTTTCTCACTACCATACTCTGACCTGATCTGCTGAATCACAGTATCAGCCTATTGTGCCTCTTTGATCTATTATTTCAGAGTAGGTTTCACTTTAATCTCAGCTAACAATCCGACTAACAAAGATACTTTAAGTTGTACATTGTTTTGCCTCAAAGAGACAAACATTTCTCATTTAAAGCACACTAAAGAGTTCAACTGTGCTTTATCTGTGGGTGGCGATGACGATTTTCTACTTAGTGCATCTGCCACTACATTATCTTTTCCTGGATGATAATCAATTGTACAATTGTAGTCCTTGATTCACTCCATCCAAAGACGTTGTCTCATATTCAACTCGTGTTGTGAGAAAATATACTTTAAGTTCTTATGGTCTGTGAAAATTTGAAATGTTTCTCCATAGAGATAATGTCTCTAGATCTTCAATGCATGAACCACTACAGCTAATTCTAGATCATGTGTTGGATAATTCTCCTTGTGTTTCTTAAGTTGTGGGGAAGTAAAAGAAACTACATGATCACTCTGCATCAGTACACATCCTAGACCATTCTTAGAGGCATCATAGAAAACAATATATCCCTTTCCCTGCTCAGGTAAAGCTAACAGGGGTGCACTGGTCAACCTTTCTTTCAACAACTAGAAAGAATGCTGACACTTGTCCATCCAGACAAAAGGAACTTCCTTCCTGGTCAAGTTGGTTAGGGGTTAGGCTATAGAACTTAAATCTTTAATAAACCTATTGTAATAACCTGCCAGGCCTAAGAAACTGCGAATCTCGGTCGGTGTCTTGGGTTGTTCCCACTCTAACACACATTTCACTTTCTGTGGATCAACATGAATACCTGAAGTAGATATAATGTGTCCAAGAAAAGACACTTCTGACAACCAAAACTCACACTTTCTAAACTTGGCATATAGCTTGTGTTGTCTCAACAATGTCAAGGCTTGACAAAGGTGTTGCTCATGTTGTTGACAATCTCTACTGTATATTAGGATGTCGTCTATGAAGACCACTACAAACTAATCAAGGAATGGCCGGAAGATTCTATTCATCAGCTCCATAAATGTAGCTGGTGCATTAGTTAGTCCAAATGACATAACTACAAACTCATAATGACCATACCTTATTCATCAGCTCCATAAATGCAGTTGGTGCATTAGTTAGTCCAAATGACATAACTACAAAACTCATAATGACCATACCTTGTCCTAAAGGCTGGCTTAGGTATGTCACTCTCCTTGATACGTAATTGATGATATCCTAACCTTAGATCTGTCTTAGGGAATATTGTTGCACCACGCAACTAGTCAAACAGATCATCTATCCTTGGAAGAGGATATTTGTTCTTAATATTCACCTTGTTAAGCTGTCTATAGTCTATGCATAATCTCATAGACTCATCCTTCTTTTTAACAAAAATAACTGGATCACCCCACAGGGAAGTACTCGGTCAAATCAAACCTTTCTCAAGAAATTCCTATAATTGTTTCTTAAGTTATGCCTTCTCAACTTGTCCCATCCTATAGGGTGTTTAAGCTATAGGTTGCATACCCATAATAATATTAATCTCAAAATCAATCTCTTGAGGTGGAGGGATGTCTGGAAGTTCTTCAGGAAACACATCCTCCAATTCCCTGATGATAGGAACTTCAGAAAGACTAGAACTCTCTGCTCGAGTATCTACCACATGTGCCAAGAATGCAAAGCATCCTTGTCTCATCAACTTTTCTGCTACCATAGCTGACACTAGACAGGTTGGAAGAATCTTTTTGTCCCCCTAAAAGACCCATGTCTCACCATTGTCTATGAATATAGTTTGCTTGGAACCACAATTCAAGACAACCTTATACTTCTCTAGGGTGTCCATCCCAAGAATTATGTCAAACCAGTGCATCTCAAGTGGTATAAGATCCAGCTGAATGTTGTATTCTAAAAAGGAAAGAACACAGGAAGAACATACCTCCCGCAACACCACAGATCCGACTAACGGAGTTTCTAATAACAGATTGTCTGCTCTATGACTGACAGTCATATTGCAGTCATGAATCTCTTCTTGAGTGATAAAGGAATGTGTATCACCTGGATCAATCAAAATAGATACGAAGCAAGATGAAGACATATCAGAATGAAATAATTCCATCTGACCTATCATGACTCATGGGTTGACCACTGCCTCCGACTGATTCATAACATAGAATCTCACCATTGTTGGTTGCCGACTACGCATCCTATTGTTGGGTGCAAATGAACCATCTTGGGACGTCTGTCCATTTCCTCGTGTGCCACTGCCAAACTGTTGCCTCTGAGAGCCTTGTTGACTCTGCCTCGGTGGTTGGGTTACATTCCTGCCTCTATCAGGATAAATCCCTTATTAGATGTCCTGGCTTCCCACACTGGTAACAGATTAGGTTTTCCCAATTTGGCCTAGATGGTCCTGTTACTGACATTGATGTTGAACTATGAGCTCTACTTGGCGGTAGACTACGACCTCTACCCTTTCTAGATGTCCACTGTGTCTAAGAACTGAAGCTCTGTGGTTCTATTGGTATAGAAAACTTTGGTTTCTTAAAACTTTCAGACCTCTATCCTTGGAACTGTGCATGTACTTTCTTACTATTGGCTTCACGTTTCTTGGTTATGGACCTTTATATCCGCCTAACTGACTCCACAAAGGTGGCAAACCTCTCTCTATTCTCTAGAGCAGATGAAGGTGTGGTTAAATCAGCGTTCAAACCCTTCTCAAAATGTCAAATTCTCTCCCCATATGTAGTATCCATGTGTGGACAAAACCGTAGAAGCTCCATCAACTTAACTTCATACTCACTAATGTTCATTGGTCCTTGCTTAATCCGCTCAAACTGTGAGATTTTCTCATCCAAATAGGTCTTGGGAAAGTATCTACTAACAAACTCACGTCAAAACTCTCTCCATTAGACCTCAACGCCTGGTTGTTTCTCTTCCTCAATGGCCCACCAGTGGCCAGCACTTCCTTTTAATAGGTACACGGCATGCTTAACTTTCTCAGTTTTGGGAATGCAGAGGATTCTAAAGGCTTTCTCCAACTCAGTAAGACATGAATCTGTGTCTGTTGGGTCAGTTGTACTGGCATATTCGGTGGCTCCTACCCGACATAACCGCTCAAAGGTCTTACCAGATCCATGCCCCTCATTGGAAGTTGGTGCCCTAGGTGCTGGTGTTGGCATCCTATCTGCCATATGCATCATTGTGTTCATGAACTATCCAAATAGAGCATGAAAGGTTGGGTTTTCTATCAAAGCTTTGTCAAGCTAGGGATTCTCAGGTACTACTTCCTCTCTAGCCTAATCCCTTGCACCTCCTCCTGGTGTAGCAACACTTCTTTCAGCAGCATGTTCTTCATGTGATCCAGCCATCTTTAAGCTTTACTTCTTCTCCTATATGAGAAGAAGTCACTATCAGATAAACTAGATGACACTTAGAACAGACTCAACAACCTTAATTCTATGTCTTTGTAGATTCTATGAACCTTAGGATCTGATACCAAAACTTTGTGACGATCTGATAACAAATCAAACTATCACTAGTAAATAATTGTGGAATAACCATAAGGTATACCGCTCATACTCCAACCGACCACTGTGAAGTCAAAATCAATACCATAAAAGGTCAATGGAAGAGCTGGATTCTAAGATCTCTATCGTCTCGATCAATGTGGGACCACAAGAAGGACCATGTCAACTGCTTACATAGATTTCCAGGGTATACTGGCAACTTCTCTATAAAGCTACAGCGGCGGCTGCACACTCTTCGGCATCAAGAGATTTAATGTTTATGTAACGACAGTCACCAAACCAACAAACAAATCGTTACTAATTAAGAGGAATTAACATAAACATCAGATTAACAAAAATCACTAAAATTTAAAACCATTTTTGCAAGGAGATCCTTGTCTAGAAAACTTTTACTGAAAGATCCAAAACTCATACATATCATGATTCACATTATACAACATTGTTTCATCTCATTTTGAGGACAACATATAATAGTTGCTCTATCAAAACACATACTGGAGCAACATAAAACCTCGAGGCATTCAAGCCAAAATCTCATATCATTCATGAAACTAGTACGAACCAACTCAAAGGACCTGAGAGTATAGAGACGACACATAGGACTATTATCTACAAGACATGACAGATAGTACACTCAACCTGAGCTGTCACTGTTGTCCCTGTTGTTTTTGTTCTTTCTCTACAGTTTGGTCTCAATCCCCCTTGTGCACGTCCACCTAAAAAAATGTGGATCCCATAGGGTGAGACAATTATCCCAGCAAGAGATATAACTCTCCGCCAACAATGTCATTATCACAGTTAAATAGTATTAAACTGAGCAGAGGATAACCAGTTTAGAAAATTCTCATCTTTTAAAGCATTGCAACTATCGATGATAGAGTAGCAAATCATCTATTCTCTTTATAAGGAATAGGAAGAACATGTATATCATTTACCCATCATACTATATCAACATCTCAAGCTTATCCTGTGATACTCATTATCATGGTATGTCATCCATGAATCATTCTCATTTCTATCTATTGACCTCAGCCAGTATGCTAACCAGATATTGAATTGTACCAAACATGTGAGTATACATCATCATATTTTGTCCAGTCATAGGACTATGCCAATCATGTGCAACCATTCCAGGCATTGGACTATGCCAATCCTGTGACATTATTCCAGACATAGGGTTATTACCAATCTTGTGCAATTATTCCAGGTATTGGGTTATGACCAATCATGTGTTATTATTCCAAGTATTGGGTTATGACCAATCTTGTGTTATTATTCCAGGCATTGGGATATGACCAATCCTGTGTTATTATTCCAGGCATTGGGATTTAACCAATCCTGTGTTATTATAGGCTTCATGCCTCTGCCAGGTATTGGACTTTAACCAATCCTGATTACACCGCCAGGAAGTGGACTCTAACTACTCCTGATTAAAGGCTTCATGCCTCTGCCAGGTATTGGACTTTAACCAATCCTGATTACACCGCCAGGCAGTGGACTCTAACCACTCCTGATTATAGGCTTCATGCCTCTGCCAGGTATTAGTCTGTAACCAATCCTGATTACACCGCCAGGCAGTGGACTCTAACCACTCCTGATTACAGGCTTCATGCCTCTGCCAAGTATTGGACTTTAACCAATCCTGATTACACCGCCAGGTAGTGGACTCTAACCATTCCTGATTACAGGCTTCATGCCTCTGCCAAGTATTGGACTTTAACCAATCTTGATTACACCGCCAGGCAGTGGACTCTAACCACTCATGATTACAGGCTTCATGCCTCTGCCAGGTATTGGAATTTAACCAATCCTGATTACACTGCCAGGCAGTAGACTCTAACCACTCCTGATTACAAGCTTCATGCCTCTGCCAGGTATTGGACTTTAACCAATCCTAATTACACCACCAGGCAGTGGACTCTAACCACTCCTGATTATAGGCTTCATGCCTCTGCCAGGTATTGGACTTTAACCAATCTTGATTACACATTCCTTATGGGATATCAATCCCTTAAATTCATCATTTGTTTTCACATCCTTTTACTAGGCATTATACCCTGGGGCAAGCCATCATATCAATTCACATTCTTTATATAATACAAGTATTCCTCATGTCTCATTTCAACATATTCAAAGCACCGTAGCCCTTATTTTGGCTATGACCATAATGCATGTATGACCAAGATTTCATTAATATATTTGTAACCATTTATTATTATTATTATGTTATAGGGTTCCCATTTACCTGGTTTATTTTAAACATTACCAATTCTTACATCAATCTTTAGATTAATATCTTGTCACCTCTCATTAGGCAACAACTAAACACATGACTCACAAGGCCCATTAAACATCTTGTCACCTCTCACTAGGCAACAACTATTCACAAGGTTCACAAGTCCATTAAACATCTTGTCACCTCTCACTAGGCAACAACTATTCACATGGCTCAAAAGGCCCATTAAACATCTTGTCACCTATCACTAGGCAACAACTATTAGGGTTAGGGTTTCCACTTATTGCCTGATAGGGTTTCAAGTTCATATTATTAATTCAAACCCTAATTCATTGCTCCACACATCTAGGAGCATACATTGATATCATAAGTATTCAATTATACTTATTTATTCTCATCATTTATCATTAAATGAATCATCAACACAAGGTATGAGTTCGTCTCTCATCCTTACCAGGGTATGATTACATCATACTTGAAATGCTGGATGTGATATCTATCATGTCTTGATGTATCACTTCCCTCATCACTTTTAACTTACTTAAGTTCATCAACTTATCTTGTATTATGGTATTTCCCATCCTAATACTTTATGCACTAGCCTATCATATTCATTCTGTAGTGTATTGATCATAAGTCATACATTTGAATTGTCCAACCATCATGAATTGATATGGACTCATCCCAGGTTGAGACATTATTGATATAAGGTTCTCCATTATCAACCACTCTAGGTGTTTTACCTATCAAGGTATTAGCCACACCATTACTTGGTGTTTCACTCATCACTCCTAAGAGTATCTTGCCCTCACCTCTACAAGGTGTCTTGGGTTAAAGGTGTGCATATGTTCACCATATCGGGTTATAGGTGTATAGGCACCACCATATCGGCTAGAAGTATATACACACCATTCATATCAGGCTATAGGGGTTTATATGTGTTACCCATGTTGGGCTAGAAATCAACTAGGGTTGTGTATCGGGCTACCATATCGTGCAATAGCACTTCCTATTCTTTACTCATACCGGGTTACCCAAGTTAGGGTTTCATGTCAACTTAAAAGTATTCATTTAACCTTGTATCATGCATGGAGTCTATACTTGACTCCCTATTGTGAAAGAGGTGTATACGACACCTCCATATCGTGCAACAATGTATTCATTCATATCCATATCGTTCAAGTGAAGAAGGTGCATCATCATATCGGGTTAAAGGTGCTTACTTGTGTGCTTGCACCCGATATCACTTTTATAAGGTGATATCATCATCTTCAAGCTCTAGACCTTTGTTCTAACTATTATAGTTCATGTCAAAATGTCTAAGGAACTACTAGAACTCATAATTTCATCAACTATTTCAGGAAATTTTGGAATTAAAAGTAGATCATTAAATATAGCAATTTAGGTGATGAATAATAACATAGTTGAGTTCAAGTTATATAACCCACCATAAGAACCACTTCAAAGATTCAAGCTCCAAAGCTCCATGTTCCTAAGGTTGAATATGACTTTATCAAAGGTACAAGGCTCGTTCACAACTCCTTCATATACAAGGAATCACCATGGATACGCAATTGGTGAAGAAGAAAAGAAAGGTAGATCATAACCCTAATTCCATGCTTCAATTCAAGCTTGAAGACAACTATAGCTTACCTTAGGGTTAAGTTTTGAGTTAGTTAGATCCTTGGCCGACACCCTACAACTCTTGGGCGATATGGACTTCCTCTTGGCCGATACCCCCTCACTTGTGGCCAAAATCACTTCAATTGGTCGATATCAACTTGCTATGGGCAATATCAACATGCTATGGCTGATATACTTTCTATGGCCGATACCCAAGGCCTATGCACGATACCCTTGTGCTCTTGCATGACATGCCACCCCTCTTGGACGATATGATACTCACTTGCACGATATGGCACTCACTTGGAGTCAAACCACTTCAATCTATGGCCGATATCACCCTATATGGCCGATATCACCTACTTGGGCGATATGGTCTTGCCATGGGCGATATCCCGAGGCCCATGCATGATACCACAGCATCCCTTCACAATATGGGAGCTCTATGCACGATACCTTAGGGAAGGAGGGTGGTAAGGGTCTCAAAATTGCACCAAGGGGTGAAACTAGGGGTATATATACTTGTTGTTCAAGAAGGAAGGCAAAAATGAGGTGTCAACATTTTGAGCTAGTAGGTGCCACGTGTCATGCATGGGTGAAACGTGTCCATGCATGCATCATCATTTATCTTGTCTTGCAAAACAGTTGAGGATCATCTAGATATGCAAATTCGTCCATTACTTATCCTTTTGAATAAAATATATCAATTAATTCATCACTTTTTGCACAACCCGATACAACTTTGTTAAGGAAGTTGTAACTCGATAGAAACCACCTCCTTGAGGTGCTTTGCTCGATATGGAATTTTCCAAGAGTTCAAAAAACGATATGAGGCTTTTCCTATGGCTCCTTGGCCGATAGGCACTCATATATAAGCTTTTCAACTTGATACAACTCAAGTTAAGCTTTCATATTCAACCCTTTTCTTGGTCATTTCATCACCAAGATTACCATCATTCATAATTGATTCAAACATGGTGTCTCATTCATTATATCTCCTCTAAATGATACATAGAGGAATTAGGAACACTCTAGAGGTGATAATTTGCATATCAACCCCACATTTTGGGTAAATTACAATTTGTACCAAAATTGGTGCACAAGGTACCAGCATTGTTCAAACAAGTTCAAACTTGGAATTTAGGCTTTCCACAAGCCACCACCCTACATCATTCTTTCTATAATGATGCTAAAACATATGAGGCATGTTCAAAATGTGACATTTTGCATTATAGCCCCTCAATTTGGGTAAATTTCACTTTGGTCCAAAATAAAGGAAAGTTGCTCAAACAACATTCAATCTGGACCAAACTTGAAACATGAGTGTGTTACATGTTAGCAAAGAACCTTAGAGGATTATATTAAAGTTCTAAAAAACTTTATTAGCCAAAAAAATTAGGGTTACCTCATAACCCAGGTCAGGGTCGTTACAAGTTATAAACCCCTAACAAGGATTTCGTCCCCGAAATCTCAGATAAAGGGAGACAGATATTATTCATACATCATCTCATCAAGTCTCATAACAGCTCAATGTCATGTTTATGCAAGGAATAAGCCCCTAACATATGATGTCCATGCTATATTATATAACCGATTTAATTTCACAGTTAATCACTCCAGGTGGTCAACATACTTTATCCGATACCAGATTCCCTTACCTTGGTATCCATTACATGTGCTGGAAACACATCACGTATTCTTCTTTTGTTTATAAGTTTATCTATGATTAACTCAGATTTTTCCATATATCAATTAGGATGTGGTAGAAATATCCATGCTACATCTTCTACCTCATTAAGCTCTTTAGATTGTCTCATAATGACTACTTGATCAGAGTAATTAGAAAGATAACAATCTAAGAGTTCCATACTTATCCTGTCTTCAATAAATGAATACCTGGCCAGGGTATTCAAGAACTAAAATTAGGGAGTATGCATTTGTTTTATATTATGTTTCATACTTTTAACATCTCTTTAAATTTGGTACTTACTATCTTAGAGTTTCTCTGGGTGTTTCTTTTATATCTCTTCCTTTTCTACATGAAGAGAGAAATTTCAAAACATATCAGAGAATATTAGACCGAATATAGGTTCTTATCCTTCTTATCTCTTCCTCATGTCCTCATAGGACTAATTACAGGAAGCTTAAAAAAAACTACCTGCTTATGATTATCAGATAAAATCTAGAGAACACATATCAGAATGAGAAAGCTCTATCTGACTGCCATCCCTCACAGTCATCCACCACTTCTAGTTGACTCAAACATAGAGTCTAGTTGTTTCATGTTGTTTCTTTTGCCTTTTTACACTATTAGGTTGTAACTTTCGTAAGCCCTGCTGAGTCTACCTCGGTTGTTGGGTCATTTACTCCCTTCTTTTTGAATAAAAGGGCTTAGTATGCTTAACATGTCCATGTCTTATCTTCATACCATAGTCTTATCGGTCTCATTATCGATGTAGAAGCTAAGTTAGGAGTTCTTATAGGTGGAAAGTTAGGGCTTTTGCCTTTACTTAGTGATTACAACACTGGTGCACTAGGCGTTTATTGCATTGGTGGTACCAAAAACTTTGGCTTTTTAAAATAGCTAGGAAAATGTCTCTAGAATTATAGAGACCTTTCCTAAATTCTCAGCTTATTGCCCCTCCTTGGGCACTACCATCACAGATATACTATCTGTCTAAACTTATGACAGAGTCTACTTTCTCGCCATATGTTAATCTTTCCCACATTTTCCACTGTTCCAACATGACTATGTCATTCAGGAACCCTTTCAAAGCACAAAGTTTCTGTATTGAGGACTGGTAACCTAGGTTGTAACGCTGGTATCCAGTCTATTATATGCATTACTGTTGTCCTAACTTGCCTCACAAGAGCATAAAAAGAAGGATTCTCTATCATGATTAGGTCAAGATGGGAATTCTTAGGCACTTGTTCTTCTCTTGCTCGATCCCATGCACCCTCTCCTGGTGCAACAACATTGCTCTCAGCAATGTGTTCCTCATGTTCCCCAGTCATTTATAAACTTTACCCTTTACTCTGCATAAGCAGAAGTCACTATAGGGTATACTGGAGGACACTAATACAGACTCAACACCTTAGTCCTATGTCTCTGTAGACTCAACGAACCTTAAGCTCTGATACCAAACTTTGTAATGACAATCACCAAATTGACAAACAAATCGTTACTAATTAAGCGGAATTAACATAAACATCAGATTAACAAAAATCACTAAAATTTAAAACCATTTTTGCAAGGAGATCCTTGTCTAGAAAACTTTTACTGAAAGATCCAAAACTCATACATATCATGATTCACATTATACAACATTGCTTCATCTCATTTCGAGGACGACATATAATAGTTGCTCTATCAAAACACATACTGGAGAAACATAAAACCTCGAGGCATTCAAGCCAAAATCTCATATCATTCATGAAACTAGTAAGAACAAACTCCAAGGACCTGAGAGTACAGAGATGACACATATGACTTCTATCTACAAGACATGACAGATAGTACACTCAACCTGAGTTGTCACTGCTGTCCCTGTTGTTGTTGTTCTTTCTCTACAGTACGGTCTCAATCCCCCCTCGTGCACGTCCAACTAAAAAAATGTGGATCCCATGGGGTGAGACAATTGTCCCAGTGAGAGATATAACTCTCCACCAACAATGTTACTATCACAGTTAAATAGTATTAAATTGAGTAGAGGATAAGTAGTTTAGAATATTCTCATCTTTTAAAGCATTGCAACTATCTATGATAGAGCAGTAAATCATCTATTCTCTTTATAAGGAATAGGAAGAACATGTATATAATTTACCCATCATACTATATCAACATCTCAAGCTTATCTTATGATACTCATTATCATGGTATGTCATCCATGAATCGTTCTCATTTCTATCTGTTGGCCTCATCCCGTATGCTAACCAGATATTGAATTGTACCAGACACGTGAGTATACATCATCATATTCTATCCAGGCATTGGACTATGCCAATCATGTGCAACCATTCCAGGCATTGGACTATGCCAATCCTGTGACATTATTCTAGGCATTAGGTTATTACCAATCCTATGCAATTATTCCAGGTATTGGGTTATGACCAATCATGTGTTATTATTCCAGGTATTGGGTTATGACCAATCCTGTGTTATTATTCCAGGCATTGGGTTATGACCAATCCTGTGTTATTATTCCAGGCATTGGGATTTAACCAATCCTGTGTTATTATAGGATTCATGCCTCTGCCAGGTATTGGACTTTAACCAATCCTAATTACACCGCCAGGCAGTGGACTCTAACCATTCCTGATTACAGGCTTCATGCCTCTACCATGTATTGGACTTTGACCAATCCTGATTACACCGCCAGGCAGTGGACTCTAACCACTCCTGATTATAGGCTTCATGCCTCTTCCAGGTATTGTACTTTAACCAATCCTGATTACATTGCCAGGCAGTGGACTCTAACCACTCCTGATTACAGGCTTCATGTCTCTGCCAGGTATTGGACTTTAACCAATCCTGATTACACCGCCAGGCAGTGGACTCTAACCACTCCTGATTACATGCTTCATGCCTCTGTCAGGTATTGGACTTTAACCAATCCTGATTACACATTCGTTATGGGATATCAATCCCTTAAATTCATCATTTGTTTTCACATCCTTTTACTAGGCATTATACCCTGGGGCAAGCCATCATATCAATTCACATTCTTTATATAATACAAGTATTCCTCATGTCTCATTTTAACATATTCAAAGCACCATAGCCCTTATTTTGGCTATGACCATAATGCATGTATGACCAAGATTTTATTATTATCTTTGTAACCATTTATTATTAATATTATGTTACAGGGTTCCCATTTACCTGGTTTATTTTAAACATTACCAATTCTTACATCAATCTTTAGATTAATATATTGTCACCTCTCATTAGGCAACAACTAAACACATGACTCACAAGGCCCATTAAACATCTTATCACCTCTCACTAGGCAACAACTATTCACAAGGCCATTAAACATAATGTCACCTCTCACTAGGCAACAACTATTCACATGGCTCACAAGGCCCATTAAACATCTTATCACCTCTCACTAGGCAACAACTATTAGGGTTAGGGTTTCCCCTTATTTCCGGATAGGGTTTCAAGTTCATATTATTAATTCAAACCCTAATTCATTGCTCCACACATCTAGGAGCATACATTGATATCATAAGTATTCAATTATACTTATTTATTCTCATCATTTATCATTAAATGAATCATCAACACAAGGTATGAGTTAATCTCTCATCCTTACCAGGGTATGATTACATCATACTTGAAATGTTGGAAGTGATATCTATCATGTCTTGTTGTATCACTTCCCTCATCACTTTTAACTTACTGAAGTTCATCAACTTATCTTGTATTAGGGTATTTCCCATCCTAATACTTTATGCACTATCCCATCACATTCATTATGTAGTGTATTGATCATTACCTTAGGTCTCGCACCTATTGACCTCACCATTACTTGGTGTATCGGTCAAGGCTTCAAAGAGTATATTGCCTCCATCTTCACATGATGTATCAGGCTAGAGAGTATCAAATTGTGAGTGTATCAGATTGGGATAGGCTTGGCCATATCAGCCACCACAATCAACTAAGACATCATAGTTTGATATTCCATCTTCACTAGACATCTCTTGGTCATGGCAAGCTAGTGCCTTTGAGGCATATCATTCTTACAACATCTAACATATCAATCTATCAACAACATATCATTTTAGAGTATCACAAGTCATATCGGACATCAATGTGATGGTGCAAGTATGTGCATTAGCTCGGCTATCTTCTAGATATTAACCTGCCTCATTCTTAATGTTAGATGATAGGTTAATAAAATAATATGATAGTAGTTATACTCATGTTATGAACCAAAAGGATATGAGTTCATGTATATCGATTTCCATGTCTTTTCCCTTGTATTGGGTTAGGGTTTTTCACAAACCAATATTTATTTGTGCATATCGGTGGCATCATCTTCAAGCTCAAGCTCTTCATTCATTACTACTCTAATTCATGGACAACATCCACATATATTCATTAGAACTCATAGAATCATCATTCAATCAAGGAATGTAAAAATAGGAAAGGAATCCCCTTGTATTGCATGATAGAAGGTGAATAATAATAAAGTTGAGTTCAAGTTATATAACTACCTCAAGGTCAACACTAAAGATTCAAGATTACAAGCTCCACGTTTCCAAGGTTAAAGATGACTTATCTGGAGTGCAAGTCTTGATCATAACACCTCGACATGAAAGGTGATGCGATAGTAAGGAACTTGGTGAAGAAGGAAAGAAAGAAAGAAAGAAATAAAGAACCATGGTTCGAGAAGCATAGCCCATCCAAGGTAAGAGACAACCATAACTTTACCTTGGGAGAGTTTATTATCCTTTCCTCTTCCTCCTTGAGCTCCTAGGGTCGTCCGCTTAAGCAAGAGATGGTAAGGAGTCAAATGGTTTACTAGGAGGTGAAAAGAGGAGTATATATAGTTGAGGCTCATGAAAGAGAGTATGTGTAAGGTATCATCACCATATGTACATGAGTGACACGTGTCCATGCATGGTGACACCATGAAACCTCATTTATCATGACATGAAAAACTCTTGTGGATAATCCAAGGGTAGGGTATCAACCATTGGGCAGCTTCCTTGAAAAGATATCATAACTTATCATCACTTTGTATACAAAATGATACCACTTTTGCAAGGAAGTCTCAAACTGATAGGCTTCACCTATTTGAGGTGCTTAGCCTGACATGAATGATTTTGAAAGTTTCCAAACCTATAGGGGTCATCTTATATGGTTTATAAATTTACGGGCACCCCCATATACCCTTCACAACTCGACACAACCTCATCTATAGTTCAAGGTACTCAACATTCTATGGTTCTAACGTCAACAAGAGTGTTATTACTTAATCAAGACTCAAACAATGTACCCCATTCTCTCTCTCTATCCTCAAGATGATACTTAGAGAGATTGGAAACATTATAGAGATGGTAAATTACACATCAACCCCATATATGGGTAAATTGCAAGTTGCACAAAATCTAGCACATAAAAGACAAGCATCAACCATGCAAGATCGACTTAGAATTTAGGCTTTCCACAAGGCACCCCTTAGCATCATGCTCTCTATTATGATGATAAAGTACTAAGGGACCACCCATCATGAGACATATTGCAAAATAACCCCTCATCTTAGATAATTTGCACTTTGGTCCAAAACAAGAAAACATTGCTCAAACAACATTCAAACAGAACCAAACTTGAAACTTAAACTCTCCTCAAGTCTTAATTACTTTTTAAAATATTAAGACAAGTTCTAATCATCTTACTTAGGAAAAATAGTTAGGGTTATCCAAAAACCTAGGTTACGATCATTATAAGTTATAAACCCCTAACAAGGATTTCACCCATGAAATCCCAGACGAAAGGAGATATATATTACTTATTCATTGCAGCTTCAATTTACACATAGTTCGTTGATGTTAGGAAAAAGTTATAAGACTTAACCAGAATATTTGTTCCACCATCCAAGGTCAACACACACTTTTTTGTACAAGGCACATGCTCAACTTATCCTCTCCATTACTGGCTACAAAGTCAACTGTATGACTAAATGATACTTTGTTAACAATAAAAGAACAATACATACTTATCCTTATTTACCTCAAGGGTCAACTCCTTAGTCATTATGTATAACATTCTCACCTTACCATATCATATGATAAGATTTTCAAACTTGCAGGTTCACTGTACCCTTTTCAAACCTTAGCATGTCTTCTTCCAAAGAAAGACTTGAGATGTATATGTCACCTACTTAAGATTATAAGACCTACCATGCATCTATTGCACTACTCAGATCTGCCAATTTGACGCAAAGCTCATGCATGACTCATACCAACTGGCCTACTATTACGTGTACTTCTAGTTTTACTTTTCTTTTTAGCTGATCTAGATAGAGATTAAAATTTCTACTCATCAGTGTACATCCCTTCAAAAATCCTCCTTACTTGCAAACCTAATAGGTGTACTCTAAGGATTTGCACTTAGCCTAATGAACTGTACTCAAGTAGATCTTGCAACTATTTCTTCAACTTGTCCATCCCTGTCATTGTCATCTTATGCGGTGCATAAACCCCTAAGAAGTGATATCCATAGTATAAGTGGAGTACATGAACCCAAATTGATCTCAAAATCAATCCTTCTTAGGTATACACATAATCATTTTATCAAGAGACATATTCTCAAGTTCATACCCAACTGGAATTTCTTAAATACTAGGATTTCTCACCTTGGTATCCATCACACGTGCCAAAAATAAATCACATCTTCATTAAACCTAAACATATCACAAGAACCTTTCCAACATATTTTAAGGTTCATAAAACATCATTATTTTCAAATGTCATCACCTTGGAACAAAAGTCAAAGTCCTAGCTGATACTTTTCAAGTGTCCATCTCATGGTTACTCCAAAACCATGTATATCAAGTGATATGAGACTTTACTAGAACATCATATCCTAGAAAGGAAGTATAAAGGAAACATGCTTTTCCTTATCACCATAGCACTATCCAAAGACTACTACAAGGGAAAAGGAGATCATTAACTTTCTCTGATTATTACACAAGTTTTCACTACTCATTTGTTATTTGATTTGGTTTCATATTAGTTTCCTTTCCATTAGCATAGGAACTGTAAAGCTGATTACGTGTCATTACTCCTTCTTTAAACATTTCCTTGTCTTATCTCAAGGATCATTATTCTCTTCATTTTATTTATTGAGATGGGGTTATCTTCTTTGTTTCCTTTTCATATCTCATGATGATTGCATATTATACTTTCTTATATTCATGTGTTAGTTTAAGATTACTTACATTTCACTTTATTATCTTTTAGAATATGATAAGAATCTCTTTGTCACATTTCTAATATCATGTTGGTCTTTAGATTACATCAAAATGACTACTTGATTAGAGTAATCAGAAAGATAGTATTCTAAGAGTTCCATACTGACCTTGTTTTCAGTGATCGAATACTTGGCCAAGGTATCAAACACTAAGATTAGGTAGCATGCATTTCATTTTGTATCATATCTCTTACCTTAAACATCTCTTTTGAATTATAAAAACTTAGTATCTCTAGTTCTTTCCAGATATCTCTTTCATACCCCTTCCTCTTTATGTAAGAAGAAGAAATTATAAAACAATTTAAAGAATATTGGACAAAATATAAATTTCTAATCCTCTTCATCTTTTCTCATGTCTTCATGGATTAACCCAAAGAAATTCAAACAACAACTCTTCCTCTTATGATTAACAGGTAAAGTAAGGAGAAAATAATTCACAATGAAAAGTTCTGTCTCACCTATTACCCCTTACTAGTTATCTAGTGTCTCAGGTTGACTTTACCTATAAAGTCTATTCATCGCCTGTTGTTGCCCTCTTCCTCTACTACCTGAAGTATATGGACCATACTGGAACGCTTGTCCTTCCCCTCGTCCTTTTACTCCACTAAACTGTGGTCCTTGTGAACCCTATAGATTTTGCCTTGACGATTGGGGTGCTTTATTATTTTTCTCAGACACTGCCACCTCAGATGTCCTATCTATCCACACTTGTGGTAGGCTCGGGCCCCATGTTGTAACCTAGGAAGGCTCCTCATAGACACTAAAGGTACACTTGGAACTCTTGGTGGAAGTGAACTTCGATGTCTGCCCCTACTTGGTAACCACTGCATTGGTGTTCTAAATGCTTGCTGCTCTAGTGGCACCGAGAACATTGATGGTTTGGAACCGCCAAATAACTATTCTCATGACTGTGTATATCTCTTTTTGAGGTTTGCCTCATGTTTCTCTATCATAGTCCTTATTCTCTATATAGATTCCACAAATGTATCAAATCTCTCTCTATTTTCCAAAGTAGGTGTCACAGTAGACATCTCAACATTCAATCCTTTCTCAAAACACCAGATTCTCTCCTACTAAGTAGTATCCATATGAGGACAAAATTGCAAAAGTTCCATAAACGTAGCCTCAAACTTGTTAATTGTTAGGGTTCCTTGTCGAATCCCCTCAAAATGTGAGATCTTTTCATCTAAGTATATCTGTGGAAAGTACTTATTGACAAATTCTCAAAAAAATTCCTCCCAATCAACCTCTTCATCATTCCTTTTTACTTTATCTATGGCCCACCAATGGTCAGCACTACCCTTCAAAAGGTACACAACATGCTTGACTTAGTCCGCATATGGGAACTAAGGATCTTAAAATCCTTTGATAATTCAGTGAGCCACATATCAACATCTACTGGATCAACTATCCCATCATATTCTAAAGCTCCTACATGGTGTAGTCATGTAAAGGTCTTACCAGATATCGAAAATTCTAAGTTGGGGACTGGTGCCCTAGGTTGTGTTTTTAATGTCCTATCTACTATGTGCAGAACCGTCGTCATGACCTTCCCAACAAGAGTATGAAAAGCATCATTTTCTATCATAGACTGATCCAGTTGGGGATTTCCAGGCACTTGATTTACTCTTATTTATCTCTTGCACCTTCTCCTAGTGCAACGACACTTCTTTCAACATCATGTTCCTCATGTTATCCAGACATCCTTAGGCTTTATACTTTCTTATGCATAAGAAGAAGCCACTAGTAGACTTACTGGAGGACACTTAGAACAGACTCAACAACCTTAATTCTACATCCATGTAGACTCAGTGAACCTATAGCTTTGATGCCAAACTTGTGACAACTGTTATCCATTGATAACAATCATAACGCAAAACCATGCAGAAACAATAATTAATAGCAAATTACCAAAAATCACTAAAAATTAAATCAAATTTTACACAAAGATCCACCTCCAGGGATCTTTTCACAATAAGGCCCAAGGCCATATTTACATATGCATCATTTTCAGCTCATACATACATCATTTCTTCATATAGCACGGATATGAGACAACAGTTGCTTTACCAAAAGTGTTCACAAAAGCAACATTATACATCAAGGCATTTCTAGCCAAAATCTCAGATCGATCGTAAAACCAGATAAGAAAACTATCTCCCAAGGACCTGAGAGTACATGGATGATACACAAGACTCTATTCTACTAGACACATAATAACATACTCAACCTGAGCTGTTACTACTATTCCTTCAACTGCTTCCCGCTCTCAGCTATACAATCACTATCTTCTTGTGCACGTCCACCTAAAAAGTTGTGGAACCCACAAGGTGAGACAACAAGTCCCAGCGAGAGATATAACTCTCTACCAACAATATTATTACCACAAATATATTGTTATTTAATGAGAAAAACTAATGATAGAGAAGTAGTTATACTAAGTAGTTCCAATTATAATGAGAACATTAACAAGATATCCTCATGAATGAGTAGATCATATATCTATGACAGACTGATAGGTTATTCAATCTTTTAGAAGCAATACGAAAAACTTGTATATCATTTATCAATCATGCTATACCAACATCTCAAACTTATAATGTGATCATATCACCAAGGTATGATGTCAGTGAATCATGTGATTATACTGCCAGGTATTGACTCTCATCAATATCGTGATTATACTACCAGGTATTGGCATTCATCAATCCTATGATTATACAACCAAGTATTGGCATTCATCAATCCTATAATTATACAACCATGTATTGAAATTCATCAATTCTATGATTATATATCCAGGTATTGACATTCATCAATCCTGTGATTATACAACCAGGTATTGACATTCATCAATCCTGTGATTATACAACCATGTACTGGCATTCATCAATCCTATGATTATACAACCATGTATTGACATTCATCAGTCCTATGATTATACAGTAGGGTATTGACATTCATCAATCCTATGATTATACGGACACATATTGACATTCATCAATCCTGTGATTATACGGCCACATATTGACATTCATGAATCTTATTCACATGTTTTGGGTATCAAATCCTCAGTTCATCTTTAAACAATGTCACCTCTTACCAGGCAATAATCATCTCTTGGTCATCAGACCCATATACGTGGTTATCACAAGCCACGATATTTCAATCTTCTTAGTTCATTATTGAACAATGTCACCTCTCATTAGGAAACAACCAACTCTAGATCATAAATCCCATATAAACATTATACATGTTAATCAAGTTTTTCACATGGCTAACAAGGCCCATTCAGTCTATATAATGTCACATCACCATAGCCCATAGTTGGTTATGCTTATTATTTTAAAACACTTGCATGGATAATGTCTCATGATAAAATAGATTTTAAATAAAATGTCAGCACCATGTTGTCAAAGAATAACCCCTTACTCAATTTTCAAATATAATAGCATGAAATGTATATCAAATTGTCTAAGATTCCTTAATAGTTAGAACACCTCTGTGTTACTCTAAAATTTTAATCATGGGATATCAATCCCTTAAACTCACCATCGAGTACAACATCACCTTCTAGGCAATTATGTTTTTTCCAGGTTATCAGACCTATATACATTCTTTCCATGAAACTATTATTCAATAGGTCTCATGAGGCATAATCAAGCAATAATAGATTATAACCACTATGGCCCTCATTTGGATATATCCATAAGGCATTCGTCATTAAAATTTCATTATTGTATCCACTGATTATTATCATCATGCCATTTCAAGTTACATACCCTCTTGTGATTAGGGTTAGGGTTTCTCTTTGCAACTGATTAGGGTTTCCATGGTTATATTTGATCATCATCCCTAGACCATTATTCCTCCTCTCTAGAAGCTTATATTATTATATTTTCATTCATTTGTATCACAGATAATCACTCAATCATGTTAAAACCCTCTCATAATGAGGGTTAGGACTTCTATTTTAACCAATTAGGGTCTTTAGGGTTTTATTCAACAACCAAACCCTAACTCATAACTCATTACATCTAGGAGCTTATTTTAGTATTCGATCATACTTGTTTACTCGCATCAATTATTTTTAATTTATTATCAACATAAGGTATTACCTTTCTCATATGAATAGTATAAGTTTCTCTTTCTTCCTTACTAGGTGATGAATGCATATTCATCTGAGTCTAATCGCCTCGTTTGGCCCTGTTTTGCCATGATTATTTGCTTTTACTAGCTCTATCTTCTTATATGTGAGATGACTTTGTTTAATTGCTTTATTGAGCTTTTATTGGCCATATCTTCTTATTTGCATATTCATCTTGGTTCAATCATCTCGTTTAGCCCAGTTTTGGTTGCATTCATGCATTTATTGGCTTTATCTTCTAATATGTTCATTCACTTGGCTTAATTAGAATTATCCCTATTTTTATTGAATTTTTGCACCTTTGTGCAGGTCACTTTGGGCATTTGGGCCTTGTCTCCTCGGCCCAATACCCTATTTTGGGCCTTGGTCTATTTGAGCGTGCTTGGGGTCAGTAGCAATCAGCGGGTCCCCTTCTTCTCCCAGCATGACCTAATCGCGATCGCGATTCCGAGCCTGGTCGCGATCCTTTCTAAGCCCCCTGTCTGCGGTCTTTCCTTCTTTTCCCAACCACGGCTCCTTCACCCTTTCAACCGCAATCACACGTCCCCCACCGATCACGATCTTCAGGTCTACCGTTCATCCAGTCACGGTCGCCATCTGTCTCCGCCTTACACCTCTACACCTCATGTCCACGACACCATGACCACAACTACTCTCCCTCACCCTTCCTCCTGCACCTCCTATCCTCAACCATCGCAACGAACCGCGAACTCATCACTGCGGACACCTGTCCGCGATTCCATGATCGCTCCTGCAGTTCTACCCTTCCACAATCGTGATTCCGCTCGAGATGTTCCCCGCAGTTACAACTATCCAACAACGTCCAGAAAAGCCACGACCAAGGGAGCTCTGCTACATCGCGACTAGAGATCGTGACTCCACCCAACAACAATCACAATCGCGACTCTCTCTACCCTAACAGCGGGAAACTCACTACGACTCCCAGAATCACGATCGCGATTCTTTGTAATCGTGACCTGCACCCACTCGTGACCTGACCTGCTATTTCTACATCTACATCCACCTTCACCCTGCCCCCTGCCGCTCTCCTCTTCCTACAACAGCTTCAACCTACTACTTCCAATGATCGCGACCACTTCCTCTATAAAGCGCCTGCACCTTCACAATGGTGACCTGACCTCATCTTACAGTAGCATCGACCTGATCCTTACGCCCGCGATCATCCCTCCGCCCGATTCGAGCACTGCTGCTTCTTCCTTCCTATCCATGACCTGCCGCACACTCTCCATCACTGCGACCTATAGGAAGCGAAACCACGACCTGCTATAATAGAGACCACCGACTCTAGCACCCCACACAATCACGACAAAAAGGGAAGAAAAGAAAAAAAAAGATTGCGACTTGTTAACAAATTACCGTGACCGTGCAAAAAGTCGCGACCGTGCAAAAATTCACGACCGTGCAAAAAGCTGTGATCTGCTACAGAAATGACAAGGTCGCGAGTTTTAAGTCGGTGCCAGCCTTCCTATAAATAGAACACGACTCCAGCCTGTCAAATCATCATCTCCAGACACCGTTAGGCTACAAGTCTGTCCTGGGCCTAAGGAGACGATTTCCATAGCCAAGAACCTGCCCCCATGGTGGTTTTGCGGCATGTTCACCCAGATCTGGAGTGAGGACTCGGATCTACAAGCCACTTCATCTAGACCTAGATTTGCTACGTCTATGCCATTTCCACACCTCCACGAGCTGCTCCTCCCGCTACGAGCCAAGGACAACGAGAAGAAGAAGGAGGAGAGAGAAGATCCGCCCCGTCTGTCGTGGTGTACTTATCTCTTCTTCCAGATTTTCTCCAACGTTGTGTAGAAGACCGTTTCTCCACCGAGCTGCGATCATCTTCTTCACCATGCTCATGGCGGAAACTTCTCTCTCTATTGTTTTCTTGTTTCTCTTACAATGAGTGAGTAGTTTACCTTCGCTGGGGTGCAGGGACTAGCCCCGCTGCCCATGATTTCATATCCTTTTGTTAAACATCCTATGGCATGTATATAATCTTTCATTTTGTTGTTAATCTTCGATGTGTGCTTGTTGATTGATCACCTACTTGCATGTATCTTGTTTTTTTCCTATGTTGCAAGAACTTCAATGCGTTGGTTTTGAATGTCGATTAACGCGGTTGACTCCCAAACTAGAGATAGAATGGGATTCCTTGAGGTCATAAGTGTATGATCTGTGTGGTGACGAGCCATCTAGCCCACTGTGACGCTTCTGTGTGCCTGACGCCTGTAGTGGGGGCCCAAAACTTCATTTGGATTTATGTATCTTCGGAGTCGTAAGTATGTGATCTGGATGGTGATGAGACATCTGATACCTAAGGTGATGCTTACGTGAACCTAACACCCGTATGGGGGGTTCTGCAGCAGCTCCATTTGAATGAATATATCTTGCCTGGATGTTTGATGTTTGGATGTGATTGCATGTGTAGTGGTGGTGAAACCCGGGACCATCCCAGCGATCCCGTCATAAATCTTTAATCAACCCTTAATCCTGCTCTTTTTCTTTCCTCGCATTTAGTTTAATTAAACTCCAATCAACCAACCTTGTTCTAAATATTAGTCTTGATTCAACTAGATTCGACTAGAGAAAGATTCTTAAAAATGTTGTCCCTTATGATTCGATCCTCAACTATACTGCGATAAGACCCGTCCGCTTGCGGGTGGTATTATTGCACGTTATTTTGGTTAAAAATTTAGGGATTTCAACCCTAAGTGAGTTTGTTAGTGTGATAATATAAGCCACGTCAAATTCTAGCACCGTTGTCGGGGACAACGGAATCGTCTAGTTAAATCTAGTTCTTTTGAGACTAATCTAAGTTTTTCTTTTACTTTTGATTCTATCGATCATATATACGTGAATTCGGTTCTACTCTGTCCATCTCACTAGCAAAAGATCTTTTTATCCTAGGTACCCACAAAGTCTAGTGTATGCGCCGCTCGGACAGTCTCGGACTCTCTGCTAGCTTGGACCCTGAGATAGACAGAACATTTTGCCATCAGTACAAAGAGAACCAAGCAAGAATGGCTCAAGAGGAGGAAATTGCTTGAAGGGTAGCTCAATCCCTTAATGAACAAAGAGATAGGCTTATGCAAGAAGCCCGAGCCGCAGTTCAAGAAGAAATCCAAGCTGCCCAAGCAGCAGCTCAACAAGCAGAGTTACAAAAAGACCTTAAGGAGTTCTCAATCCCTAAAGCTGCTAACGTTCATCACCCAGTGCAACCTCCTCCCATCAACGCTCTGAATTTTGAGATAAGAGCACATTGGGTTACGTTGCTTCAAAATAGTCCTTTCTATGGTAAGCAAGGGGAAGATAGTCAAGAGAATCTTTTGAGGTTCATAGACTTATGCACCATGACGAAGCAAAATGGAGTCATGGATGATGCCATCAGACTCTGTCTCTTCAAATAATCTCTTGCCGATAGAGCCATGAGTTGGTATAACTCCTTGCAATGCGAACCCATCACCACTTGGGAACAACTTCAAAATGTTTTTCTAGAAAATTTTTATCCACCTTCTCTCACCTATGAAATTAGGGGTCGAATAACGCAATTCACCCAGGCCCCTGGAGAATCCCTAGCTGAAGCATGGGAAAGATACAAAGAGCTTCTATGCAAGTGCCCACATCATGGCATTCCAAAGAATCAACTCATTGAAATCTTTTATAGAGGTGTGGATGATGATATCAAGAGGTTTTTAGATTCCTCGTATGGAGGAAACTTCATACGTCAGAGTTATGATAGCGCATGGAAGGTTGTCACCCTTGGAGCTGAAAACCAAGCCAACTGGGGTAGACCCATTGGATAAGGAGTGCTGAAGGTAGCTATGGCTGAAGCAATACCCGAGTACAAGTCTATCACTGAGTCTCTCAAACTCCTAGTTGCAAAGCAAGACCATCTAGAATCGTCTCTCGTAGCTTATGAAAGGAGACGTTCACCCCCTCGACAACAAGAACAAGTTAAGGCAGCTTCACTCTTCTGC
This sequence comes from Alisma plantago-aquatica, assembly GCA_963693085.1. Taxonomy (NCBI): domain Eukaryota; kingdom Viridiplantae; phylum Streptophyta; class Magnoliopsida; order Alismatales; family Alismataceae; genus Alisma; species Alisma plantago-aquatica. The sequence goes on along the minus strand of OY856413.1, from coordinate 958,311,051 downwards.
GAAGCATGCAAAGGAACTGATCATTCTACTCTAGCCTGTAACATTCTCTATGATGTTGTTTTGAGCAATACCTGTGTCCAAGGAGATAATGGTCAAATGGAAAATCTAAATGATGTCAACACCATCCCTGGTCAAGGGTACTATAATCCGAATCAGAATAGGAACCATCCAGGTTTTCAATATGGAAATCCTTATGGAGCAGAAAACTCGCGACAACTTGGTTCAAATACTCAACAATGAGGCCCGCCAGGATTCCAGTATAACTAACAACAGAATTTTGGGAATCAAAGGAACTTCAGAGGTAACTTCCAGAATAGAAACTACAACAATTTTCCGAACAATGCTCAGTTCCAGAATCCCAATCAAGTCCCCTATCAACAACAACAACAAGGGAACAAGTCAGTTCCATCCATCCTGATGACAAATTGTCAACTATTGAGAAGATGTTGCAGTCACAACAGACTATGATAGCTAACCAGCAAGCCCATCAAAAGGCTATTGAATATCAATTAGCTCAACTTGCATCTAGCATGAAGCCACCTGCTGGAACCTTTTCCAGACAACCAGAGAACAATCCTAAGCACCCAGAGCAATTGAAGGCTGTCACCACCATGTCTGGAAAAGACTATTCTGACCCCCCTGTTAAGATACCAATAGCGGAGACAAACGATGATGACTTTGCGAATGTCCAAGACTATACAATACCTGAGTCTCAACCAAAGGAACAACCAACCGCTGATAAGACAGACAAAGAAAGATTGGAGGAACCATTGGCTACAGAGGCAGAAGATACACCTGAGTCAGATGTGCCAGTATACAAGCCTCGTCCTCCCTTCCCAGCTCGTTTGAAGTAGACAAAGCTCGATACTCGATTCAACAAGTTTAAAGAAGCTATGAAGAAGCTTAATGTAGATATACCCTTTCTAGATGTGCTGGCCGAGATACCAGCCTGGAATAAGTACTTAAAGTCTCTCCTCACAAGGAAGTACATAACTGAAGAATATGAGACAGTTAATCTAGCATCAACTACTTCTGATATCATACAGAGCAAGATTCCCAAGAAGGATAAAGACTCGGGATCCTTTGGGATTTCATGTCACATCGGTGACTCCTCATGTAAGAAGGGATTGTCCGATCTCAGTGCTAGCATCTCTATCATGCCACTTAGCCTTTGTAAGAGGCTAGGGTTTGCAGAACTTATCCCAATGAGAATGACCATACAACTTGCAGATAACTCCATGACTCTTCCCTTAGGAATTATTGAAGATGTCCCTGTCAAGGTTGGAAAAGACTCTTATGTCCCCTGTGACTTTGTCATCATGGACATAAAGGAAGACGCCAGATACCCTCTTATATTTGGCCGTCCGTTCCTCGCCACTGCAAGATCCTTGATCAACGTTGAAGTCGGGACCTTACTGCTCAGACTAGGGAAAGAAACCCTCGAGTTCAAAGTTTTTGAAAGAATGCGAAGATCGAGCATGCGGGAAGAAGTCTATTTGATTGATTGCATTGAGCAAATGTCACTCCTCACACAAGAGGAATATGAACAAGACGATCCTTTAGAAGTAGATCTAACAAACCCATCTGCTGATAATTCCACCAGCGAACAAGTTAAGGATTGTATCCTTCACCTCGACTCTGTAGAAGGAGATCCTGAAGCTAAGTTCGAGGAACTCAAAGCTGTGAATGTAACTGAAGAGCCATGCGAGAAGCCAGAAGCCCCTGAAATGAAGCCCCTGCCCGAGGGACTTAAGTACATGTTTTTGGATGATCTCAAGGTTTGTCCAGTTATTATAAATTCTGATCTAACGACCGAACAAGAAGATAAACTCCTGAAAGAATTAAAGGAAAGAAAGAAAGCTATCAGCTACAAGATGAGTGATCTCACCGGGGTCAGTCAAGTGCTTTGCATGCACAAAATCCCTATGGTGGAAGGCCACAAGCTGACTGTTGAGCATCAACGGAAGTTGAATCCTAATATGAAGGAAGTAGTCCACCGCAAAGTCATCAAGTTGCTAACTACCGGAATCATCTATCCGATATCCGACTCACCTTGGGTGAGTCCTGTGCATGTCATTCCAAAGAAAGGTGGCACTAATGTGATACGGAATGAAGATGATGAACTCATCCCCACTCGAACAGTAACCGGGTGAAGGATGTGTATCAATTACAGAAAATTGAACAAGGCCACACGAAAGGATCATTTTCTGATGCCTTTCCTAGATCATTTCTTAGAGTGATTGGCTCATCAGGAATATTTTTGCTATCTCGATGGTTACTCTGTATTTCATCAAATCCCTATACATCCAGATGACCTAGAGAAAACTACGTTTACCTGCCCCTTTGGAACATACGCCTTTAGAAGGATGCCATTCAGACTCTGTAATGCGCCTGCAACCTTCCAACACTGCATGGAAGCCATATTTGCTGGTTTAACCGAAACCATTATGGAAGTTTTTATGGATGATTTCTCTCTATATGGGGATTCGTACGACTCATGCCTGAAGCACCTCTCCTTGGTCCTCAAATGATGTGAAGAAGCACATCTTGTGCTAAATTGGGAGAAATGTCACTTTATGGTAAAAGAAGGCATTGTCCTTGGCCATAGAGTCAGTAAACGAGGAATCGAAGTTGCCAAAGCAAAAATTGAAGTGATTTCTAAACTCACTATCCCAACCAATGTAAGAGACGTTCGCACTTTTCTTGGTCATGCGTGCTTCTAAAGAAGGTTTATCAAGGATTTATCCAAGATAACCAAACCCAGGATGAACTTATTACTAAAGGATGCAGATTTCCATTTTGATGAAGAGTGTATCAAGAGTTTCAACAACCTAAAGCACACCCTTACAACAATACCCATCATCCGAGCTCTAGATTGGGAACACCCATTTGAAATTATGTGTGATGCCAGTGATTACACGGTGGGAGCCGTTCTGGGCCAATGTATAGAGAAGAAACATCATGTCATCTATTATGCATCGAAGACCCTTGACGAAGCTCAGAGGAACTATGCAACTACTGAGAAGGAACTCCTAGCAGTCGTATATGCCTTTGATAAGTTTAGATCCTACCTCATTGGTTCAAAGGTGATTGTCTACACCGATCACGCTGCTATTTGTTATCTTCTAAAAAAGAAAGATGCAAAACCAAGGCTAATAAGATGGATTCTCTTATGGTAAGAATTTGATCTTGAGATTAGAGATAAGAGAGGCATAGAAAACATTGTAGAAGACCACTTAAGTCGTATCCACACTCTGGAAACTGAGAAGTTACCAATTAACGACTCTCTTCCAGATGACCAGCTTATGAAAGTCTCAGAAGCTACTCCTTGGTACTCGGACTATGTGAACTACCTTGCCACTGGTGTCATCCACCCTGAGTGTACTGGCAGTGCTCTAAAGAAATTCATGCATGATGTGAGGCAATATCACTGGGATGAACCATACCTTTTCAAGCTATGTGTTGATGGTCTCTACAGACGTTGTATCGTTGAGGAAGAAGCCCAACTTATTTTAGAACAATGCCATCAGGCCCAGTCGGAGGCCATATGAGTTCTAAGAAAACTTCTTTGATGGTTTTGCAATGTGGTTTCTTTTGGAAAACCATATCCAGAGATGCTTATAACTTTGTGTTGTCATGTGACAACTGTCAGAGAACGGGAAACATTACGAAAAGAGATGAGATGCCACTTAAGCTATGGCAAGAAGTCGAGATTTTTGATGTTTGGGGAGTGGACTACATGGGCCCATTCCCATCCTCACATGGATTTTCCTACATCCTAGTTGTTGTGGATTATGTCTCTAAATGGGTAGAGGCCATACCAACCGTCACTAGCGATTCAAAACCCATCATTAAAATGTTCAAAGACATTATCTTTCCCCATTTTGGAATCCCATGAACCGGGATATCCGACGGAGGTTCTCATTTTCTGGAAAGAAGCTTTGAAGCATTGTTGAGGATATATGGTATAACACACAAGGTAGCTTCCCCCTACCACCCACAAACAAGTGGGCAGGTAGAGGTTTCAAACTGTCAACTCATGGCTATCTTGGAAAAGACAGTAGGACGCAACCGAAAGGATTGGTTAGTGAAAATCAATGACGCTTTATGGGCCTACCAAACCACGTTCAAAACTCCTCTTGGAACAACACCCTTCAGACTTATCTATGGAAAATAATGTCACCTACCTGTAGAACTAGAACATAAAGCATGGTGGGAAATAAAACAGCTGAATTTTGACATTAAGAAAGCTGGCGAAGCTAGGATTCTGCAACTTCAAGAGCTAGAAGAACTCCGGATGACGGCTTATGAGAATGCACGAATCTACAAGGAACACACAAAACTTTGGCATGATGGTCATATGAAGAGGAAGGACATTCAAGTGGGAGACCAAGTTCTACTGTTCAACTCAAGACTGAAGTTATTCCCAGGAAAAATCCATTCTTGATGGTCTGGGCCATACATTGTCAAGAGCATCTACCCACATGGTGCATTTACTTTACGGGGTGAGAAGTCAGGTGATTTTGTGGCAAATGGCCAACGCTTGAAGAGATATTTCACCACAGATGATACTAGCACTGATGAATTGATGAATCTGTCCAAACTGACATATCTACCCAAAAATTGAAGAAATCATGTCGAGCCATCGACGTAAAACAAAGGCGCTTGTCGGGAGGCAACCCGATCTTTAACTTAGCTTTTACTTTTAGTTTTGTTTTTAGAAAATTTTGCACCTCGTAGACAATGCATCGCAAGATGCAGTCTTAAGTTCTGATAGTTTCCATTTTTGAGATTTCATATGGAGGACGCGTCGCCGAAAGGAATGCAACCACTTCTGGTGGACCAACCGGCAAGAATTTTCCCCTCCATCTCGGATTTAGAGTTCCTCACAACGAGCAAATTTCTATGTTTGGGGTGGAGGGTGGGTGGTACGTACCTTACTTTCCACCCTCTCCTATCTATTTCAGACTTAAGATCTCATCGTTGAAATTTTGTTGCAATTTTGAGCAAAATTTTTCAAAATTTTTCAAAATTTCAAAAGTTTTCATAGCAGTTTGTATAGAAACTTGATGAAGTTGTGACGCTTTTGTTTCAATCAAGGCCATTACCTAGCCGTCTATCCTATTTTTCCATGTAGTTTGGAATCATTATACCCTCCTTATTCGAAATGAAGCCTCAAGGAGAACAATTTCTGAAACTAGCCAATGATTAGAAATCACCGTGTGAAGCTTATGAATCCTAACATCATGATCAGTGGATATGGCAAGTATCTGTCAAACTGAGAGGGATCAAACATGTTGTGCTTCCTAACTGACTAGTGGAACAAAAGCATGGAATCTCCATCGGATAAATATATGTCATTATTTGAGCAGAGTTTGATAAAGAGAACGACCCGGTGCACTGAATTGTAAATCAAGTTGCATTCTGATCTGAACTCTCTTCTACCCTTCTTCAATCATCTTCTTACCCCTCCGTTCATAAAAAACAAACAAAAATAGCCAATATAGTGTCAAACCCTAAGTTCGGGGTGGAACCCTCTCTCTCTCTTTATGCTTCTTCCATACACCTCGCTACGAATAGGGGCGTATCACCAAGAAAAGATGCCTAAGAGCACACAAAAAGAAATGCAATCTCGATTCAAATAGAGGAGAGATTCGCACAAAAAAATGCAATCAATGAAATTGCAAATCATATAATAAAAATCTTGAGTCGAATAGAGGAGAGATTTATTTCTTCCTTCCATACCACCCTTCACTCTCTTTTCCACCTAAAGGCACAATGAATGCCTCCACTGTCCTAAAAACACCAGTGTCAGATCAGGTGCACACTTGTTGTTCCGTGGGTATCTCTGGACTCTTATGAAACTCTCTGACATGCTTGATTTTGGAAAAAGTAGAGAAGAAGTGATATTGGGAAGCGAACTCGAGAACAAAGATATGGTAAAATGTGTTCTGTGATCTCAGGATGTTAAGACACTTAGTCATACCAAGCATAAAAGAAACCATCGTGATGTGAAGATGAAGTGATCGCACAAGTTGAAAGTATTCATCCGGCGAGCGTTTTAGATTTTGTGTTTCTCGAGGACGAGCAACGTTTAAGTTCAGGGTATTTTGATGAATGCATATTCATTTGAGTCTAATCGCCTCGTTTGGCCCTGTTTGCCCTGATTATTCGCTTTTACTAGCTCTATTTTCTTATATGCGAGATGACTTGGTTTAACTGCTTTATTGAGATTTTATTGGCCATATCTTCTTATTTGCATATTCATCTTGGTCCAATCATCTCCTTTAGCCTAGTTTTGGTTGCATTCATGCATTTATTGGCTTTATCTTCTAATATGTTCATTCACTTGGCTTAATTAGAATTATCCCTATTTTTATTGAATTTTTGCACCTTTGTGCAGGTCACTTTGGGCATTTAGGCCTTGTCTCCTCGGCCCAATACCCTATTTTGGGCCTTGGTATGTTCGAGCGTGCTTGGGGTCAGTAGCAGTCAGCGGGTCCCCTTCTTCTCCCAGCATGACCTAATCCCGATCACGATTCTGAGCCTGGTCGAGATCCTTTCTAAGCCCCCTATCCGCGTTCTTTCCTTCTTTTCCCAACCACGGCTCCTTCACCCTTCCAACCATAATAACGCATCCCCCACCGATCACAATCTTCAGGTCTGCCCTTCATCCAGTCATGGTCGCCATCTGTCTCCACCTTACACCTCTACACCTCATGTCCACGACGCCATGACCACAACTTCTCTCCCTCACCCTTGCTCCTGCACCTCCTGTCCTGAACCATCGCAACGAACTGTGACCTCATCACCGTGGACACCTGTCTGTGATTCCATGATTGCGCCCGCGGTTCTACCCTTCTACAATCACGATTCCGCTCGAGATCTTCCCCATGGTCACAGCTATCCAACCACATCCAGAAAAGCCGCGACCAAGGGAGCTCTGCTACATCGCGACCAGAGATCGTGACTCCACCCAACAACAATCGCGATCACGACTCTCTCTACCCTAACCGCGGGCAACTCACTACGACTCCCAGAATCACGATCGCGATTCTTTGTAATCGTGACCTGCACCCACTCAAAGATCCCGTCTTCAGTTCTAAACAATAGCGACTGCGACTGCATTCATCACGACCTAACCTGCTGCTTCTACATCTGCATCCACCTTCACCGTGCCCCCTGCCGCTCTCCTCTTCCTACAACAGCTTCAACCTACTACTTCCAGTGATCGGGACCACTTCCTCTGTAAAGCGCCTGCACCTTCGCAATGGTGACCTGGCCTTGTCTTATAGTAGCATCGACCTTATCCTTACGCCTACGATCATCCCTCCACCCGATTCGAGCACTGTCGCTTCTTCCTTCCTATCCATGACCTACCGCACCATCTCCATCACCGTGACCTACAGGAAGGGAAACTGCGAACTGCTATAATAGCGACCACCAGCTCTAGCACCCCACACAATCGCGACAAAAAGGGCAGAAAAGAAAAAAAAAGATTGCGACCTGTTAACAAATTACCGCGACCGTGCAAAAAGTCACGACCGTGCAAAAATCCGCGATCTGCTACAGAAATGACAAGGTCATGATTTTTAAGTCGGTGCCAGCTTGCCTATAAATAGAACATGACTCCAGCCAGTCAGCTCATCATCTCCAGACGCCGTTAGGCTGTAGGTCTGTCCTGGGCCTAAGGAGACGATCTCCATAGCCAAGAACCTACCCCCGTGGTGGTTTTGTGGCCTATTCACCCAGATCTGGAGTGAAGACTCAGATCTGCAAGCCACTACGTCCAGACCTTGATTTGCTACATCTATGCCATTTCCACGCCGCCACAAGCTTCTCCTCCTGCTACGAGCCAAGGACGATGAGAAGAAGAAGAAGGAGGAGAGAGAAGATCCGCCCCGTCTGTCGTGGTGTACTTGTCTCTTCTTCCAAATCTGCTCTGACGTTGTGTAGAAGACCGTTTCTCCACCGAGCTACGATCATCTTCTTCACCTTGCTCATGGCGGAAACTTCTCTCTCTCTTGTTATTCTTATTTCTCTCACCATGAGCGAGTAGTTTACCTTCGCTGGGGTTCGACGACTAGCCCCGCTGCCCATACTTTCATATCCTTTTGTTAAACATCCTATGGCATGTATATAATCTTTCATTTCGTTGTTAATCGTCGATGTGTGCTTGTGGATTGATCACCTGCTTGTATGTATCTTATTCGTTTCCTATGTTGCGAGAACTTCAATGCGTAGGTTTTGAATGTTGATTAATGTGGTTGACTCCCAAACTAGAGATAGAATGGGATTCCTTGAGGTCGTAAGTGTATGATCTATGTAGTGACGATCCATCTAGCCCACAGTGACGCTTCTATGTGCCTGATGCCTGTAGAGGGAGCCCACAACTTCATTTGGATTTCTATATCTTCAGAGCCATAAGTATGTGATCTGGATGGTGACGAGACATCTGATACCTAAGGTGATGCTTACGTGAAACTAACGCCCGTATGGGGGGTTCTGCAGTAGCTCCATTTGAATGATTATATCTTTCCTGGATGTTTGATGTTTGGATGTGATTGCATGTGTAGTGGTGGTGAAACCCGGGACCATCCCAACGATCCCCGTCATAAATCTTTAATCAACCTTTAATCCTTCTCTTTTTCTTTCCTCGCATTTAGTTTAATTAAACTCCAATCAACCAACCTTGTTCTAAATATTAGTCTTGATTCAACTAGATTCGACTAGAGAAAGATTCTTAAAAATGTTGTACCTTGGGATTTGATCCTCAACTATACTGCGATAAGACCCGTCCGCTTGCGGGTGGTATTATTGCACGTTGTTTTGGTTAAAAACATAGGGATTTCAAACCTAAGTGAGTTTGTTAGTGAGATAATATAAGCCACGTCACTAGGCTATTAGATCCAACTTTAGCTTGTTGTATTGACTTGACCCTCTTTAGGGTATAGTGGCCTTCATTTTTTTTAAAGTATATCCATATCATTACTTTATGGTGTATCCATTGATTATATAGATCAAGGTGTATCGACCTACATGTTACACCTTGTGTCAGCCTAGACACGTGTGTTTTTGTTGACCAAGGTACCATTACTTATATCGTCCAAAGCATATCAAATAGTATTGGTTTAGAGATGCTTGAAAAGGTATATCATCTATAGTGTACTTTAGGGTATAGGCCATCCTATCTTTGTGTATCATCCACATCAACCCATTGTATATCAGCCATATTAATTCATTGTGTATTGGCCACACCATCAACTAGGGTATCATCCACTCAATCAACTAGGGTGTCAGTCTCATCATCTTCTAGGGTATTGACTTAGCTTATCCTTTTGAGTATCGACCACTCATTCTACTGAGGTATTGGCCACACCATCAACTAGTGTATCAGCCACATAGCTCATTATGGGATATCAACCTCTAGGGTTTGAGTTGTAACGGGTGAACCCTTATTCAACACCATAGTTCTCTCACCTATTGACCTCACCATTACTTGGTGTATTGGCCAAGGCTACAAAGAGTATATTGCCTCCATCTTCACATTATGTATTGGGTTGGAGGGTATCAGATTGTGAGTGTATCAGATTGGCGTTAGGCTTGGCCATATCGACCTCCACACTCAATTAAGACATCATTGTTTGATATTACATCTTCACTAGACATCTTCTGGTCATGGAAAGCTAGTGCCTTTGAGGCATATCATTTTTAGAGCATCTAACATATTGTCCTATCAAAAACATATCGTTTTAGAGTATCGCAAGTCATATCGACGATCCATGTGATGGTGAAAGTATGTGCATCAACTTGGCTATCTTCAAGATATCAACCTGCCTCATTCTTAATCTTAGATGATAGGTTAAACAAGTAAGAGGATAGTAGTTCTACTCATGTTACAAACCAAAAGGATAGGAGTTCATGTATATCGATTTCCATGTCTTTGCCCTTATATCGGGTTAGGGCTATTCACAAACCTATATCGGATTGTGCATATCAGGTTCATCATTTTCAAGCTCAAGCTATTCGTTCATTACTACTCTAGTTCATGGACAACATCCCCATATATTCATTAGAACTCATAGAAACATCATTTAATCAAGGAAAGTCAAAATAGAAAAGGAATCACCATGTATTGCATGATAGAAGGTGAATAATCATAAAGTTGAATTCCAGTTATATAACCCACCTCAAGGTGACCACTAAAGCTTCAAGCTTCCAAGATCCACATTCCCAATTTTTAAGATGACATATCAAGAGTCCAAGTCTTGATCATAACACCTCTATATGAAAGGTGATTCCATAGTAAGGAACTTGGTGAAGAAGGGAAGAAAGAAAGAATCATGGTTTGAGAATCATAGCCTATCTAAGGTAAGAGATAACCATAGCTTTAACTTGGGCAAGTTGCTCAGCCTTTCCTCTTTCTCCTTGAGCTCCTAGGGTCGTCCAATTAAGCAATAGATGGTAAGGAGTCAATATGTTTACTAGGAGGTGAAAAGAGGAGTATATATAGTTGAGGCTCATGAAAGAGAGTATGTATAAGGTGTCATCACCATATCTACATGAGTGACACGTGTCAATGCATGGTGACACCATGCAACCTCATTTATATTGACATGAAAAAATCTTGTGGATAATCCAATGGTATGGTATCGGTCATTGGGTAACTTCCTTGACAAGATATCACAACTTGTCATCACTTTGTGTACAAATTGATACCACTTTTGCAAGGAAGTCTCAAATAGATAGGTTTCACCTATTTGAGGTGCTTAGCCCGACATGAATGCTTCTGAAAGTTTCCAAACCAATAGGGGAAATATTCTATGGTTTATAAACTTATAGGCACCCACATATGCCCTTCACAACTCGACACAACCTCATCTGTAGTTCAAGGTACTCATCATTCTTTGGTTCTAACGTCATTAAGAGTAGGGGTGAGAAAATCTCGGTCCAGACCGCAAAACCGGACCGGACCGCTCAATTCGGTCCGGTTTGGTCCGGTCCATTTCAACTTCGGTCCAGTTCGCGGTCCAATAAATTCGATAAATTCGGTCTTCGGTCCGGTCCGGTCTGGTCCAAAACCGGTCCGGTCCGGTCCGGACCGCAGACTAACTTTTATATAAAATCCATATATATTTGAAGGTGTATTCTATAATAACTACAAATAAAGTACATATATAAGTACTACTAGTATAAATGTTTGATACTAAAGTTATATAATTGTTAGAAGTGACTAAGATGATCAACTTTGTATAATTAAATAAGTTGTAAAACATCTAAAAAAGGCTGATTGCGGTCCAAACGGTCCGGTCCGGTCCGGTCCGCGGTCAAAACGGTCCGGTCCCGGTCCGGTCCGACCACCAAACGGTCCGGTCAACGGTCCAAAAATTATTGATTTTCGGTCCTCGGTCCGGTCCGGTCCGGTCTGGTCCGGTTTTGGACCGATGCTCACCCCTAATTAAGAGTGTTATCACTTAATCAAGACTCAAATAAGGCACCCCCTTGTCTCTCTCTCTCCTCTAGATGATACTAAGAGAGAGTAGAAACACTCTAGAGATGGTAAATTTCACATCAACACCATATATTGGGTAAATTACAAGTTGCACCAAATCTAGCACATAAAGCACAAGCATCAACCATACAAGCTCAACATGGAATTTAGGATTTCCAAAAGGCACCCCTTAGCATAATGCTATCTTATGATGGTAAGTACTAAGGGAACACCCATCACGAGACTTGCAAAATAACCCCTTATCTTGGGTAATTTTCACTATGGTCCAAAACAAGCAAACATTGCTCAAATAGTATTCAAACAAGACCAAACTTGAAACTTAAACTCTCATCAAGTAATTACTTTTAAAAAGATTAAGACAAGGTTCTAATCATCTTACTTAGGCAAAACAAATAGGGTTATCCCAAAAACCAGGTCAGGGCCATTACATTTTTGGGCAGAGATTATCACAAACTACTTTTCGCACCAACTTCTATTCATTTTACAAAATTATAAGTTTGCCACTGTGTGTTTTGCGACCATCAACGCTTCTACAATGTGTTTTAATATATTTATAATGATTCCACTGCATTTTTTAAATGAGTAGCTTTTCTACAGTACCCACATGAGTATTAAAAACAAACTTATATATATATACATATATATATATATTTATTTATCAATAACTTTTTATAATTTCACTTTGTAAGATAGGGTATTACATTTAAGTTAGTAAACTTGACCCCGAGAGAGTTTATTTGACAAGGAAACAATGGTTGACACTTTTTAGCAATTGGATTTATAGATATAAAGATAGGACTTCTGTAAAAAGGTAAGAGAGTCAAATATACTACATGTTTTGGGAGATAGATGATTGATTAAGTCAATCTACCATTACATTTATGGAAATTAGGCCTCATTCAAACTAAGGGACGTGTCTCACATTAATGAGGTAAAATGAATCCAAATAATCCCTCATGTATTGCCTCATCAATTTTACTTAAATCACCCTCTAAAATATGGAATTAAATTCAAAATAAATGTACAAGTCTTTTAGCCCAAACCATCTATAAAGAGATGGTTTGTAAGTGGAGATCAAGCATCCCACCCCATCTCACTCTCATTTTCTTACACAACAGTAACTGAAGAGGGATCATTGGGCCTGGTCTTCTTCCCAACTATGAACCCACCTCCCTATCACATATTTGAATCTATGGTATAAAAACAAAGTCCCCACATGGTTTCTAGCATCTGCACCATTGAAGAATGGTCCTCAGTCATTGTGTCAACCTTTCCACCCTAAAATCTGTCATGAGGCCTTGAGAGAGTCATCTCCAAGGAATTGAGCGTTTGAGGTCTTGGCACCACCACGAAGACAAAAACAATCCCTTGTGTTGGCATTGAGGCATTAAGTCATCACCGTGGCTCACTAAAGGTACAACCCCCCAGAGGCGTGATGTTTCTCCTACGGTGCAGTCCAAAGAGAGGAAGAAGGGTGTTGTTTGCTTCCTCATGTCATTGTTGGACCTATCGAGCTAAGGAAGGATTGGAGCAGATAGGTTTGAGGTGGATACCAATCCAACGAAAGCTGACAAGATCGCTACCGAGTTGACCAAGTTAGTAGGTGAGGCCTAACAAGGGCTAACCTAGAAAGAGTGGAACTGACCACACCTACTAGTTGTGTAGGGTCCCTGGGCATCATGTTGAAGCATCAATAGTTTCCATACCACTAAATCAACAACCAGAAATTATTAATGAAGGTAAATCTTCCAAAAAATATAGTATTTAATCAGCTGATCGAAAAATAGTGATATTATATATCAAATTAGTCTAAAAAATTTGAGGACTTTTATGGACATGGTTTGAAGACCTAATTCTATACCAAATTCAAAAGTAAATTTCTACAACCCCTATAAAATGAGTTATATGTATAAAATCCTAGTTGGAATATTTAAAGTTTTCAATACATCCCTAGACATTACGACTATTCATATAGTTAAATAACGATATCCTTGATATTAATATATATATCCTTTAATATGAAAATGAAAATATAAATAAAGGGACTTAAGGATGAACATGATTATTTGCAATATCAAACCCTAAATCAAGGATCCACATATCCAAACCCTAATAGTCAATACAAGCTCTAAGTCATTTCTTAAAAACACTAAGATAAGGAATTTAGGGAATAGTTTCACACCTTCTTAAATATCTATTTTGAGATTAAATGATGATTGGACACACTCCTTTAGTAGACTTGGAAATATCTCTTCTCTAAATCAAGTACATGGGAAAAATTATAAATAATCACTTGATTGTGCTTTTAGATGATTCACAAATGTTTCCTTGAAGTTTGTGCAATATGCCTAAACAACTTTGTTGTTTCATTTCCTACAACCGTTAAAGTACAACATGTATCACATATTTAAGTAAAAACATCTGACGCATTACTGAATCTCAAGGGGTGATTTTGGGTTAAGAACACTCCCATGAACTAAGAGTTGATCACTATGAGAGTGACTAGAACCTAAGTGAAAATCGTGATGTCAATTCACTACTTTCATAGTCATCATATGGTATAATGCTCGAAAAAGAAGTAATAAGTTAGCTCAAGTTATGTCTTTAATTCTAGAATAGTTAGTAGTTTTTCCTTTCTAGAAAATTATATAACTCTTTAGTGGAGATCTTTTCTTCTACACTATACCTTGTCTTTGATTGTTATGTATGCCCATAGAGCCAATCATGTGATGATGGTAATGGCATATCATGCAAAAATGATTTGATTATTAATAAAAGGCAAACTTCCAATTTATTCTATTTAATTTAGTAATGAGATAATGATGTAACATTATAAATGTGAAGATAATTATATTACTCAATGATGTATGTGTTCATGTTACTATCCATGTGGATGAGATCATATGAATTTTAAGAGTACATATACATATTCTCATTATGTCCCTGATCGATTGTCATTGAGGAAGGTTGATAGACAACAAAGACATATAAGATCAGAGTGTGAGTTGGTTGATGACTAAATCTCACTAATCATGATATGGCGATATCATCCCAAGCATATATGTTAGAGATCGGTGTATTGGACAGACCCACCGTGAGACTGACACATGGAATCCATCTTCATGGAAGTCATAGTCAGGTATCACAGTGATGTTGGTGGTTGTGGTTCTTAGATATGAAATCATTGCACTCATCACATGTTATTGGGTACACTTTGACATCATCAAACACAGTCCTGAAACATGGTTTGTCATAATGGTGATGATTGGGTGGCTTTGACACATGGGGATTGACTATGAGTTATAGACATGGGATTTGTCCCTCCTACTAGAGTGTGATGTCCTAGGCCTCTTGATAAGTAAGACTGAGAAAAGCATGGACATGCGCATGTGAGTCAAGATGTGATATTAAGCTTACATATATCTCATAAAGTTTACTCTTAGTTCAAGAAACAAGATTGAGCAATAATGAGGGTGACTTCTCCATGCCTCTAGTTCAATTTGGACATCAGTTACAAAGGAACTATACAAACATTGCAACACCATGGGAAAATTGTAGGTTGAAGTTGTTCCCCAATTTCTCCATTTACTTGGGTAGCAATGATGTCTGACTAGGCACCACTTTTTGCTTGTGATGTTATAAGTTGTTATGGACATTCACTGCCAACATAATATGGGATCTATAGGGTCACACACATAGGTCTGACCTAGAAGAGGAGTTGAGATCTCAAATGAATATTGAATTAAGTGCGAAAATGTTGAGATATTTGATTCAAGCAACAAATAGATGAAAGCACTGTCAAATGCCCATCTCAAGTGTTGAAATGGTCATCTGGAGTGCCAAACGGCTGTCTCAAGTGTTGAGATGGGTGTCTGAGTGTCAGGAATGTTTTGAGTTTAATTTGGATAAGGAACAAACTGACCCAACCAAATTGGATCAAATTGGGTCACTAGACAACCATCTGGGTGAATCGAGATGACCGTCTCGCTTTGCCAAATGGCCATTTTGGATGTTGTAGATTGCATAGTTTCTAGAATTATTGTGAAAATTTGAGTTCTTTTGGTCCTTTCCACTCCTGCACATTAATCATGTACCCAATAGTAGCTGGGAACCTTAACCCTGACCTCTACTATAATTAAAGGGGTACTAGGGGCTTCCCAAAACACAACACAAACAAATAAGAATCCGTTCCTCTAACAATTGTTGTCCTCCCTGGTTGTGGTAACCACGAGAGCGCAGGCAAGTCCTACCTGACTAGGGAGGGATAGCCAAGGGAGAGAACAACTGAGAGTTATTGTGGGAGAGAAAGTCAGTGACTAGTGCACTGATGGACAGGGACAACTTCTTCTAGATTGTTCTAGTAGGATGACATGAGTTCTAGGCAGTCTGTGTTGACTACTACAGAGGTGGGAAGTCGTTGTTTTCTGCTCAGAGGACAAAATCAACCAGAAGTTTGTGATAAGAGGATCCACTGAAGAAGACGACGTTTGTGGAAGCAGTCTATGGTGCAGACTAGGAGGTGCAGCAGTCAGACATGCGTAGTGCAACTAGGATTTAGAGGTGCACATATATAATGATGAGATTGTTGTTGGAGTTTCTCCAGGACTAGGTATATCCCATAACCCATCGTTCCTACATTATAGTTTTTGATGTGGTCTACTGATTATGGGGAATATGGTAGATAAAATCTTAAATACCACTTCCTACTCTAAATCATATTCCCCAACAGTGGTATTAGAGCCAGTGTCAAATTACAATATTACGGGATAATCGATATGATTGGATTTTGGTTTTGTCATTCTATTATTGCATGCAATATAAATAATATCTTATCAAATACAAACACCAAGATAATCCCAAATTAATATATATATGATATATATGAGCAATTTACACGCGTCACCCTAAAAGCAATTTTGATGGTGGATGTGCAACATGGTTATGGCCAATAACCCCTATTCATGCAGGGTTGTATGTGGTGGTTTATCCTTTTATCTCATTCTGCATACCAAAACTCTATTAAAGTTAATTCTCTTCTACCTTTTCTCCCCTCAAATGTAACTCGAGGTTTCTCTATAGTAATGTAAAAGTAGGATAGTTTACTTTTTTATTATGACAAAGATGTAGGCGTCCCGATGATAAGTTGACTGACTAAGGAACTTGGAGGACATGTTGGACAAGCCAAACGATCTCTTGGTGGGCCCCACCGATCATCTGGAGGAACCAACCAATGGTGGATAGAAGGACCAAATGACCAGTGAGACGACCTAACAACTAGCCAGGAGGCGAGCCGATTGGTTTAAGGGTTGAACTGATCAACCCATATTGGCAAGCATAGATCTTCATCAACAACAAGTTTCTACATGTGATGTAGACCTTGATGACTATAATTCATTGTCGCTCCAAGGGATTACATTAGGACTATCCATAACCATTGCTTTTGTTTATTGCATGTTTTCGTTATGGGATATATCATGTATATATTACGTACTATATATGTGGTGATTGGATAAAGTATATGTATTTATACTAACTCCATCAATTAAAATATTAAGTCTTATATTCTTTCCATAAGCGGAACGCATGAAAATATTGATCGATCAAGAATAGGTTACACTAAAATATGGTGTTTCATCCATCTCGTGGAAGTTTGATGATAGATATGTAGGTTCTTCTAAAGCAGGATGCATCCTAACATGTCAGCTTTTGGGTCAGGCTTAACTGGTGATTCTTAGAGAGTCTAAGCCCAAAAGCATGCTCATGATTATGGCAAGGGGTTGAGCATATCATCTATCCAAGAGTTACATATTATGCAATTGGCATGACTTTCTACCTTAATAATTGACCATGGACGTTGGTGTTGGCCGGGTAATGGTTGAATTATTTTAGATCTTGGCCCACTAGAATATTGTACACTACAATATTATGAATTGAAATTGAGGGCTATCAATTTGAATAAAATAGTGGGAGCGGTAATATTTAAAGACCTAATTAATATCATGATTTTTTTTCAAATCAAAATTTATTTTTTGACAAATGCAAAATTTCTCTTGTAAAATCAATGATAAACAAATCTGATTTGCAGTTGGTCCTGAAGAAGGGCAAACTAGATAGGAGAATTTTCCATGATTGGTTTTGGACTTTGAGAAGGGTACTCAATGAAGAGTGCACGATATACATCCTTGACAAACCAGTGCCTGAAATACTTCCTCTTGATGCACCTAGGGCACAAGTGGATGCTTACTGGAACCATGCCAATGATGCGTTAGACATAAAGTATCTTATCATTAGCTTCATGAACTATGAGTTGCATGAGCAATGTGAATACATGAGTGTTCTTGAGATGGTAGAGCATCTTAAGAAAGTGAAACTCAGTCTTACAAAGTAAGAAAGGGATGTCATCTTAAAGGTGTTGCTTGAGTCAAAACTGACAGAGGCAACCTCTGTAGAAGAAAATGTGCTCAATATGATTGGACATGTGTATCATCTTGAAGATCTGGGATTTACTTTGGGCCAATAGTTGGCCACTGATATGATTCTAAAGACTATGCCTAAATCATATAACTATTTTTTTACATGTTACCATGTGAGTAATTCGGTTGTATAAATGTCAGAGTTGCTTGCCATGTTGATTCATGTAGAAGCAAAAGTGAAGGAGGACAAATCTGTGATTTTGATCAGTAAGGATAAGTCCAAGGATGAATGCAAGGGAAAGAAGAGTTTTTTGGTCAATCCAAAATCCAAGTCTTCAACAATCAACATAAGGAGAAAGAAAAGTAGAAGAGGAACTCATCCTTTGTACTTGAAGACTTTCAGGAAGTAGAAGATGGGGATGGTGATCTCCACTTTAGATATATATGTTATTGAGATAAATCTATCTAGTTCATCATCTTGGATATTAGATATTAGAGGTGGATCTCATATATGTTCTCATATGTAGGATCTGAAGGGAAGTAGGCCTTTGGGGAAAGTTGAGGTCGAACTATGACTTGCTAATGGCACAAGAGTTGCGGCCAACATAGTTGGTACCTAAATTATATCTCTGCCCACATGGCTTTTAATAGAGTTAAAGAACTACTATTATGTTCTTGGTATAAATAGAAACATCATTTTGTAACTTGTTTATACAAGGATGCATTTGAATTCCATATTAAAAGTGGTTGATGTTATATTTTAATAGATGGGATCTTTTATGACAGTGCCCCTATGTCTTATGGTCTTTACTTGTTAGATCTAAAGACATATGTATATAAGATTAATACCAAAAGACTACATATCAACAACTCAAGAAAAACATACCTTTGACATTGTTGTCTAGGGAACATAAATGAGAATTGCATATCTAGACTCCATAAAGATGGTTATGTGGACTCTTTTTATTTTGAATCAATAGAGACATGTGAATCTTGTTTGTTGGGCAAGATGGATAAGACCCCTTTCACTGGTAACAATGAGAGGGCTAGGGATCTATTAGGACTCACAAATATTGATGTGTGTGGATCTTTTAGAACAAAAACTAGAGGAGTATATCAGTACTTCATTACGTTTATTGTTGACTTCAATAGGTATGGCTATGTTGATCTAATGAAACATAAGTCAGAAGCTCTTAAAAATTTCAAGGAGTTTATGAATGAAGTACCGAACCAACTTGGTAAAAGTATTAAGTAACTTTGTTTTGATTGAGGTGGAGAATACTTAAACCAAGAGTTTGAGGACCTTTGAAGAGTCCATGGGATTATTTCCCAGTGGACTCCACCTGGAACACCTCAGCATAATGGTGCATCAAAAAGAAGGAATCACACATTATGTGATGACCTATAATTTGAGGGAGTTTGATACCCAATATACTAGTTGATGACAAACATGAGCAAAATAGTTTAATTATGTATCATGATGCGTATATGGGTCACTGAACAATGTATTGAGGTTTGTGTTGAATATTCACAACTAACTTGATTTGATGAGAAATGGATGAGGTATATTCATAAGTATATGGATTATATGGTTGTAGGATTGAGCCTTTTCAACAAATTTATGTGACTAGTCAAACGCAGTATCCTAAGCCCATTTTTGGTTAAATACTAGAATTGCCTATGATGGAGAGCTATATGAAAAATTGTTTCCTATTTAGGGGCTTCTTTTGGGAGCCATTCATGTTTATATCTTGACTAAATGAATAATGTTTCATATGATTTTAGACATAAGTTTAGTTAGAAAATGTCACACAACCATGGTTATAGGTGATGGGTGCATGGGGCATAGACATATAGTCATGTGGTAACAACCTCTCATGGGTTAAAGCAATAAAGGGGAGATATTTGGTCTTCCACTTCCGATTAAGTTGGATCTAACAGTAGTATTAGTTGCAAGAATCTCGTCCCGAGTAACTCACTTCTCATGAATAAGTTAATATATGGACTCATTAGCAAGGTGTACACAGCAAACCCATTACCGAGTTGTTCCAAGGAAAGACGAGAGAGAGACAAACCCCACACCACCCATGGCTGGCGCTGCGGACTCGCATCCCAGGAGCGCAGAACAGAGGTGAAGGATCCAGATCGCATAGAATGTGAGACCTTGGAGCTGTGGTGAAGAAATGGCTTGTCGGGGACCTTCCTTGGCGGTGGAGCTCCTACAACCTCGAAGAGGAGTCTATGTAGCAGCATCCTAGAGGCCAACAGCTTGGCGTGTTGGTTCGCTAGCCACGGAAGGTGCTGGCGAGGAGAGGAGGCCATAGTCGAGATCTGGTCTGCGTTACGATCCAGCAGATGTGCTCACACAACTGACATCCCACAGCTACGCTCAAGCCCGACGACTCTTGGGAGCAAGCAGAAGTCACAGGCTCGCTCACACCCGGAGAAGAGGGATGTGGCTTTGTGAGGATGATCTGGAGAGGCGTTCACGGATGGGGAAGAATGTGAGGAGGAGGCGGCACCTGCTGCTCCCACGCCGGAGTTGAACATCAGGGTGGCGGCTTGGGTGGGAGAGAACCCACGCACTGATGGAGCTTCCACTCACGTGGAATTGCGTGCACCTCTAAAAATCCTAAAGATGGTAAGTCTTTAAGTTTAGCCTTGCTTACACTAGATAGAGAACTCCACCCACGTATGCTAAGATATGTGGAAGTCTTATCGTAGTATAGTTAAGGGTCGAATCCTCGAGACAACGGTCTTGTTGTTGCCAACAAGATGGAAAACGTTGGAATTTCACTTAATCACTCAATAGTTGGTATTTTAGATCAAAAGGTTGATTTGGATGTTTTTAAGCTAAGTGCAAGTAAAGTAAAGGAAGAAAGTAAATCTAATGAGTTAAACTATGATAAAATATCACTAGGGTGTGATCGGTTTTTCACCGCCACTACACATGGATCAACACATGCAAAGCAAAAACATAACCTGCAAAAGAGTCTAGTCAGTTAGTATCCTTGTAGACTTAGCTTCCTTTCGGAGAACTAACTACGAGAAGTGTGGGGATGTCGCAATGCCAGCCATTCCCAAACAAATGGTCACATTACTTTGCATCATTCCCCTCGCAAAGTGTGTTCCTCGACATACCAAGGTTGCACTTCCATACGTCAACTGATTCCATTTCATAGTATGAAAGTGCAACGTATGATAGTGAGTTTACTCCACTTCGTGAGATACACTTCTAGATACCGAAACAGATGCACGGTGGGTACATGCACCAAGGACCAACATACAAACGAGTTTCGAGCCTAATAGTACAAACATAGACAATTCATACTAAAAGATAAAGGATTAACACAAGTTGGGGATCAAGCAACATGCATTCATTAATCGTTTGATGTCGAACTGAAAAGATAAGAACTCTATATTATAAGTTATGGATTACATTTACATGATATGAAAACATGGGTAGAGGGGCTACTCCCCGCACCCTAGTGAGAGAGACTACTCGCTCATGACTAGGACAAAGAAGGAGGCAAGAAGAGAGAGAGAGCATCATCCCCACGAAGGAGAGAGGAAGGTCAACCCCTTGTAGAGAGAGCAACGATCCACCGGTCTTCAAAGGTTGCACGATGATGAGATCTCCCCTTCCCACCTTCTTTGGCAAAGAAGGAGAAAGCAACTTCAAGATGGAGTATGGGTCTCAGACTGGCAGCCCTAGGGCGGAGGATGGAAGTAGCAAGAGCTCTGGAATGATTGAGGCAGCCTTTGGACGTCTGAAAAACTCCCCCCGATGAAGGACCCTTAGGGTCTTATTTATAGGCCTTAAGTGAAGTCCAAACGGTTTGGAGACCGTTTGGACCTCAAGACCGTTTGGGCTTGAGACAGTTTGGACCTCAAGACCGTTTGGACCTCAAGACCGTTTGGACCTCAAGACCGTTTGGCTTCATGCAGTCTCGGGACCGGTTGACTCCATGCGGTCTTGGGACCATTTGAACTCCATGCGGTCTCGGGACCGTTTGGCTTCATGCGGTCTCGGGACCGTTTGAACTCCATGCGGTCTCGGGACCGTTTGGCTTCAGGCGGTCTTGAGACCGTTTGACTCCA
Source organism: Alisma plantago-aquatica (assembly GCA_963693085.1). Classification (NCBI taxonomy): domain Eukaryota; kingdom Viridiplantae; phylum Streptophyta; class Magnoliopsida; order Alismatales; family Alismataceae; genus Alisma; species Alisma plantago-aquatica. Next base: position 958,289,025 of record OY856413.1, on the reverse strand, counting down.
TGCGGTCTTGGGACCATTTGACTTCATGCAGTCTCGGGACCGTTTGAACTCCATACGGTCTCGGGACCGTTTGGCTTCAGGAGGTCTTGAGACCGTTTGACTCCATGCGGTCTTGGGACCATTTGACTCCATGCGGTCTCGAGACCAGTTGACTTCATGCAGTCTCGGGACCGGTTGGCTTCATGCGGTCTTGGGACCGTTTGACTCCATGCGGTCTCGGGACCAGTTGGCTTCATGCGGTCTTGGGACCGTTTGACTCCATGCGGTCTCGAGACCGTTTGAACTTCATGCGGTCTCGGGACCGTTTGACTTCAAATAGTCTTGGGACCGTTTGAGTTCATGCTGTCTTGAGGCCGATTTAGTCTTTTATGATTTTTTTTGTGTCTTTTTCTGCAGATATAAAGGGGAAAAGTTAGTCTGATCAGATCAACCTTTTGATCTAAAATACCAACTATTGAGTGATTAAGTGAACTTCCAACGTTTTCCATCTTGTTGGCAACAACAAGACCGTTGTCTCGAGGATTCAACCCTTAACTATACTACGATAAGACTTCCACATATCTTAGCATACGTGGGTGGAGTTCTCTATCTAGTGTAAGCAAGGCTAAACTTAAAGACTTACCATCTTTAGGATTTTTAGTGGTGCACGCAATTCCACGCGAGTGGAAGCTCCATCAATAATTTGGTACATTAGACAAGGACGAGGTATCATTTCCTACATCCCTCTTTCTGTTAGCACTTTCTATTTTTCTTTTATTCTTTCTCTTTATACAATTCTTTTGGAATAAAGTCACCCCAATTAACCTTAGAATCATGATAGTCCCCAAAAGTAAATAGCGCTTAGACATTTAATGGCGATTTAACAAATTCCATCCACTATCAATTTCATGTTTTTGCTTCAATTTTTTATCTGACTCTCCACAGGGAAAAATCAAGGCAGAAATTAGCCAAGCTCTCAAGGATGAGAGGGGAATCAGGCAACTTCCAAATCAAGTAGTTCTACAAGTGGACCACAAACCAAATAAGTGCATGTTGAAAGACTCTAAGAACAGCTTTCATCTCTTCAAAATAAAAGAGGCTCGGCCGCCCAAAATAATTTCCCAAATAAAACCCCAATTCCCAAGCCTGCGAGTCATTGAATAAAAGCTAGAGAGTTGAATAAAATCATGAGAGTTGTGCCATGAATAAGGATCTATATAAAGAACTGATGAAGATTTCACCCGGCCGGCACATTCCGCTGCCCTCACAAAGGCAGATGTGTCGTGCCCGGTAGTGAAACCCTAAGGTCTCTAAATATATGAAAGGCTCATAAAGGACTCACCCGGCCGGTACATTCAGCTGCCCTCACAAAGACAGATGTGTCGTGCCCGGTAGTGAGATCCCAAAATCATAGATAGCCCCTCCCCCACTTGAAGAGGGAGCTACACCTCAAGCCTTTGGCCAACCCTCATACCCTCTCTAGCTCCCAGTAGGTCTTTCAGAGAGGTATAAAGCTGATTAGAGTCAACAATATGCACAAAATAAAGGTGGTCCCAATGCGAACTATGAGATACGGAAAGAACCTGAGACCCAAGCAACTCTCGAAACATGAAAGAGTCAAGGCAAGCAATAAGACTTGATATGACCTCAGGGGAACTCAGGTTAAGAATTGAAGCCAGAGTATGGAAATCCTAATTAATAAGATCGCCTCGCCATTACATGTCTCATCTCTATCTAGCTTGAGGACAAGCTAGACTCTAAGTTAAGGGGGGTGATAACCTCCAATTTTGGATGATTATCTTAGTCTTTTTCTTTAGTTTTCCACACTCTTTCTTAATTAGAATTAGATATAATACCTAAAAATTCCCTCTTATTGCAAATATACCATCAGACTAACTTTTCCCCTTTATATCTGCAGAAAAAGACACAAAAAAAATCATAAAAGACTAAATCCGCCTCAAGACCGCATGAACTCAAACGGTCCCAAGACCATTTCAAAGCAAACGGTCTCGAGACCGTTTGAACTTCATGCGGTCTCGGGACCGTTTGACTTCAAACGGTCTTGGGACCGTTTGAGTTCATGCGGTCTTGAGGCCGATTTAGTCTTTTATGATTTTTTTGGTGTCTTTTTCTGCAGATATAAAGGGGAAAAGTTAGTCTGATGGTATATTTGCAATAAGAGGGAATTTTTAAGTATTATATCTAATTCTAATTAAGAAAGAGTGTGGAAAACTAAAGAAAAAGACTAAGATAATCATTCAAAATTGGAGGTTATCACCCCCCTTAACTTAGAGTCTAGCTTGTCCTCAAGCTAGATAGAGCTGAGACATGTAATGGCGAGGCGATCTTATTAATTAGGATTTCCATACTCTGGCTTCAATTCTTAACCTGAGTTCCCCTGAGGTCATATCAAGTCTTATTGCTTGCCTTGACTCTTTCAGGTTTCGAGAGTTGCTTGAGTCTCAGGTTCTTTTCGTATCTCACAGTTCGCATTGGGACCACCTTTATTTTGTGCATATTATTGACTCTAATCAGCTTTATACCTCTCTGAAAGACCTACTGGGAGCTAGAGAGGGTATGAGGGTTGGCCAAAGGCTTGAGGTGTAGCTCCCCCTTCAAGTGGGGGAGGGGCTATCTATGCTTTTGGGATCTCATTACCGGGCACGACACATCTGCCTTTGTGAGGGCAGCTGAATGTACCGGCCGTGTGAGTCCTTTATGAGCCTTTCACATATTTAGAGACCTTAGGGTTTCACTACCGGGCACGACACATCTGCCTTTGTGAGGGCAGCGGAATGTGTCGGCCGGGTGAAACCTTCATCGGTTCTTTATATAGATCCTTATTCATGACACAAATCTCATGATTTTATTTGATTCTCTGGCTTTTATTCAATGACTCGCAGGCTTGGGAATTGGGGTTTTATTTGGGAAATTATTTTGGGCGGCCGAGCCTCTTTTATTTTGAAGAGAGGAAAGCTGTTCTTAGAGTCTTTAAACATGCACTTATTTGGTTTGTGGCCCACTTGCAAAACTGCTTGATTTGGAAGTTGCCTGATTCCCCTCTCATCCTTGAGAGCTTGGCTTATTTTTGCCTTGATTTTGCCCTGTGGAGAGTCAGTTAAAAAATTGAAGCAAAAACATGAAATCGATAGTGGATGGAATTTGTTAAATCGCCATTAAATGTCTAAGCGCTATTTACTTTTGGGGACTATCATGATTCTAAGGTTAATTGGGGTGACTTTATTCCAAAAGAATTGTATAAAGAGAAAGAATAAAAGAAAAATAGAAAGTGCTAATAGAAAGAGGGATGTAGGCAATGATACCTCTCCCTTGTCTAATTTACCCCCCCCCCCCTAACTTATCACTCACTCTGTCCTCAGAGTGTCAAAGTGATAGGTTGAGCAGTAATTATGACAAGGGCTGCAGGCTAAGTTAAATCTTCATTTTCCCCTGGAGAACGAAGTAGATTGGATGCGAACTGTCCTCATAAAGCGTGGTAATCCACGTCAGTCATCTCCTCTACTGGTCTTTGGAGAACGATGATGGTGTACATCCAGTAGAGGACGTGGAAGCCGCAGTTGTTCGATTGTCGGATTTGCTGGGGGCATTTGTGGCAGAAGGTAGGCCGGTGGAAATGCTCTTTGTCGTACGCCTTTGTATGCTGACTCAGAAAATCGATTAATTTTTCGGCGCACTCCTTTGCCACTACTTCTTTTGGGGTCTTTGGTGTAAGGACATAGTTTCTCTATCGGGCGTTGTACTGGCTATCAGAACTGTTGTATATTGTGGTTGTTCCTTCTGGGAGGTTTGTTGCTAGGAGCATCCAGTGCTCATGATAAAGGAAAGGTAACATGATGAACGTCGGCGTTGTGTGCTGGAGATAGGAGATCTGCGTGTAAGTTGTGCCGAAGTTCTTGAGCTTTAGGAGATCATCTTTCATATATGGAGACGCCATGTATGTTGTTGGGTTGTTTTGGCCAAGCTGAAACTGATAGGAGGCCATAAGGCTTACAGAGAGGGATCCCTTAACCTGTAGAGTCTCTCGCAACGTGTATGCCATTACAAGAATGTCTCAGGACATGAATACTAGGTCATCTTTGTCGGCGGAGAGTCATGCCATAATGAGATGCAATTCGAGATCGGTGAGACCCTTGCAAGCATCGCGATCAAAATCAGGAAAGGTTGGTTCGATGGCAGACAGAGGATCGATATTTCTTGTAGCTTGCTCGGTATCGATGAATGTCATATTGGTCTTTTCTGACTCCTTCAGAGTTTGTCGGAAGGGTCGCCGCTGCGGTCGCTGGATAGCTGAGAAGAGGTAACGAGGAACGTCATCTGGTGCCATAGTTGGGTCCTTGAAGAACTGCCTATCACAGATGAGCTCCATGGCATAACGCCCGCGCAAGGAATGGAAATCCTCAGCAACCAGATCAGTAAATGGGATTTCCTGGTTCAGCACTTGGATGTGACGTATGGTGCAGAAAGCGCAATCCCCAGATCCCTCGGCGGCTTGAACTTGAGGGTTTATGATTTTGAACCAAGGCTGGCTCCAATCTTGGCGGAGAGATGGGCGTGCAGCCCAGATTAACTTAAGCAGCCGGAAGGGTATACACCTTGCTTCTCCTGCTGCTTCACCGACGAAGTTTATTGTGCCGGCTGGTAGCTCGGCGCCACAGAAATTATACACCTTGGCATCCCAAGCCTCAGTATCCACGATCATACAAAGCCAGTGGTCCGAAACTTGGAAAGGCACGGTCAGATAACGTGCCTGATGTGCTAAACCAGCACGCAGCCGCTCGATTGACTTTGCTCTTATGTCTTTGTATAAAAGGCCAATAGACAGAGCGGGCGAGGAGTTAAAGACCGGTTGTTGCTGCTTAGAACTTTTGTATATTTCTATACAACTGGTGAGGAGGACACAGAAGATTGCCATAGGCATCGTCGACCGAGGTCGGAGGATGTTGCGGAAGTCTTCACGTGTCATCTTACGCCTAGTTTTGGTATTATGATAAAGTATGTCTTCCCCCGCCTTTTCATCGTCCACTATAGTGTTCAATATAAAAATGTCCTGAGCATCTAAAGTGGAGATGGCCGCCATATCTAGGTCATGCATTTTGTGCGGAAGAGGTAATGGTGGGGGAAGATCTTGTGGAGGGGGAGAAGCAGGTTGTTCTAAGGCCTGTTCATGGTCTGGTAGATCGTCGTCCGAGTCAGAGGCAGAATCGAGGTCTTCATCGGTGTCTAAACTTACTCGTTCTGCCTCGCCCTCGTCATAGGGAGAAGGTGTGGAGAGAGGTGGGGCGGTTGTTTTTGGTGGGCTGGCGCTGGTTCCTAATATACAATGGTGGAAATTAGCGTAAGCTGCGTCTTTAGCAGCTTCCCCGATGGACCCCAGCGTGGAATAATCAAAGAATTGGTCCCCGTATGACATGTTGACATTGTCGTTGTGTGGGGACTTGGGGTGATTGGCACTGTCGTGGTGGCCTTTGTCAGAACCTCTGTGAGAAGGTTATGTTGCATTTCCAGGGTCCTCACCGTCATCATGTTTATCACCAGAGGAGGTGTTATCTTTATTTGAATCAGCAGATGAGTCGGAGTCGTCTTCTTCGTCATCATCGCCATCCTTGTCGTCCGCTGCCTTGTCTTCTTGCTTTTGTCTTGCGGACGTTTTGCACCGCCGATGGGTGGCTTGTAACTCATCAAAGTCCACTTGCAGATGCTCGTGTGTTTCGAGCAGTGCATCATGGGATTCTTTGAGGTCGGTATATCTGCCCTCGGCGGAGAGGAGACGTGCTGTAAGATTCGTAACTTGAGCACGTAACTGCTGGATTTCATCATTATTGGACTCCTCTTGGCGATGTTGTAGCTATGAGAGTGTGTTGTTGATGGTGTCCAGGCGCGTGCTCAGAACTTCTTGTTGTTGTTGGAGTTCGCGGAGAGTCTCTGGCAGAGGTTGAGTCTGCGTGGAGATCTCATCGACTTGTTTCGCCGTTGCTTCCTGCTGATGCTTCGCTCCAAGGACCAGGTCTGGCAAGGTGTTGTAGTGGCTGTTGATGTGCTCAACTTGCTTAGCCACCTCATCTTGTCATTTCTGGAAGCCTTGGAGGATGGTGGGCAAGGCTCGGTGTTGTTCGTCGATCGTGGCCACCTGTCGTGATAAACCCTGCACACAAGAGAAAATAAAATTTAATATATTAGAAGGATCGGTGAGGAGGTTTCAGACAGCGTCGAATTGACGGCCGAATTCCTCACCGATATTGGCAAAAGGGACCCCAGGAGCGGAAGGGTGGGATGGCTGGGGTCTGCGTGGGATGGTGTTAGTGTCTTGCGGAAGAGACACTGATGATGCCCCGAGCTGCGTAGTGACTGTGGATGTAGTCACCAGCGGTGTCGGGGCGGTGGCGGATGTGAAAACCAGTGGAATTTGTGGTGAAAGCGGTGGCAGAGATAGTGATGGGGTGGAAACTACAACGGTGAAAGGGAAGGTGGTAAAGTCGGGCATAGGGGTGGAGAAAGGGAAACCCGAAGGAAATAGGGGTGATGAAGTGGATGTGAATGGTTGCGTGGATGGGATGGGGAAGAAAGGAATGGTAGATGTTGGAATGGTGGAGGGTGGAGTGGTGGCAGCGGTTAGCTGCTCATATAGACTCTGAATGAAAGAGTCGATTGAGGAGGAGGTTAAGATTTCTTCATGGAGGATCTCAGCCTCATGATTTGGCTTAGATGTTGGTGTCCCCGACAGCTGTTGGGCCTGCAACTTCTTTCTGGAAGGTCGTTTGACAGGTATTTTAGTTGTTCGAGCTGCCGGGGCTGTGATGCTCAGCTCTGTTTGTCTCACTGTAGCTTTCTTTTCGGTTGTTTTAACCGAAGGTAGTATTTGTGAAAGATCCTCATCCGAGAAGAGGAGCTGTTTGGTGTCATAATGTGCTAGCTCCGGAAGCAGGATAAGTGTTCTGGAAGACTTAACCATCGGGCAGAAGATGTAGTGTAATTTCCCATCCTTTTCCTTGATGATGATGGAGTTATTCAGAGTTTGTTCATTGGTAAGGATGTCTCCCTTTAGTTGCGTACAACGAGGTAGGGGTCTGTCCATCTTAAGATATTTGATAATAGATGTGACATGCCCTCCCATGTAGATCTCTTTCCCCAGGCTGGAGGTTGATAGTTTCTAGATCAGTTGTCGTCCGATATTGACCGGCCTCTCATTAAGAATAGACTAGAGAATGAAAAGATCTGAAATTGTAACGTTTCCCCCTTCTGTCCTGGGGAAGAGTGCGCCAGCGAGAATTTTGTGCAGGGTGCGCACAAAGCCAGAGTGTATATTTGACGCTTTGCACGTCTTTGTGTCATAGGTGGGGATCCCGGTTAGAGATTTCCAGATTTTGTGTCTGTTGAACTCTGAATGTTCGGTCTCCACCTCCATGGATTTCCGTAGCTGGTCCTGGTTGTCGATGAAGATTGTGTTCAGCATATATTCCGTCAGGACAACCTTGCTGCCGAAGATTTGGGTGACAAGCCTTCTATCACCTCTGTCCCGTGACCTTTCCATGATGTCGACGGGGTCCTTGGTCAGAAAAGTGAAAAACTCTGTAGTGGGTTCAAAGTAGGATACTTCAGGTACTAGGCACAACCTGGCGAGGTTGGCCTTTTCTAGCACGTTGAAGATGCGGTCGTATATCCCCATCTTAAGCAGAATGCTGGAGCAAACATACTTGGTGGGTTTTAGTGTTTTTTCAGCGGTGAGGTTGGTTTGGATGAAGAGGTTTTCTGGTGGTGGTATAGTGGTGGTGATGGGAATAAAAGTGGGGGTGGTAACAGGGATGGTGGTGGTAGTAGCAGGAATGGTGGTGGTAGGTTTTGCAAAGGGTTGATCCATGGCTGAGGCAGGTCGAACTTGTTTCCTTGCCCATTTCTTGGAGGGCTGCCCAGATGCAGCTTCCTGGACCTTGCGCTTCCCCTTTTGTTCTTCGGCTGGGGATTCCTCCTTAGGATTTGGCTCGTATTCTGAGGCTTCATCATTGTCAGAAGAAATGTCTTCCACTTCTTCGTCGGTAGCTTCTGTTAGACAGTTGTTGAGTCGGTCAATGTCAACCAGAACCTCCATCATTTTGATTTTTGGAGGGGCCTATCCAGTTTGGTTGAAAACATCTCTGATATTCTGGAGTCGGGCTAGCTCTTCCATCATTTGCTCCCTTGTCAAAGGAGCAACCTCAGATCCAATGGTCTTCTTCGCTGGTGATGTCATGGATGAAAAATGGGAGATCAAGAGTTAGAAAATCATATTAGAGAGATTTGATTTTATAAAATTTTTTTGTATTTTTATGGAAATTAGATGAATGTGCAAGGCCAAACGGTTTGAAGACCGTCTGGTTCCAAACGGTTTCAGGACCGTTTGGTCCCAAACGGTTTCAAGACCGTCTGGTTCCAAACGGTTTCAAGACCGTTTGGTCCCTAACGGTTTCAAGACCGTCTGGTACCATACGGTTTGAAGACCGTCTGGTTCCAAACGGTTTCAAGACCGTTTGGTCCCAAACGATTTCAAGACCGTTTGATCCCAAATGGTTTGAAGACCGTCTGGTTCCAAACGATTTCAAGACCGTTTGATCCCAAACGGTTTCAAGACCGTTTGATATCAAACGGTTTCAAGACCGTTTGGAAAGCAAAGCGTCGCGCAACCACCAACGAAGATAGAGATGAAGGCAAAACGTCGCGGAGACGACAGGTGCGTCGGTGACGTCGGCGAAAGCGGCGGTTAACACCGGCGATAAAAGCGATGGTGAAAAAAGACGATAAAAATGACGGTGAATACGGTGATGAAAATGGCGGTGAAAACGGCGGTGACTCTGGTGATGAAAACGGCGGTGAAGACGGAGAGGATGGACAGAGTCGTTGGTGAAAACGGCAAAGATGATGGTGGTGCCGGCGATAGAGAAGGAGTTCGGCAGCGCCGTGAGGAGCTGGGGGTGACCAGGACGGCGGCAGTGCGCAAGCAAAGGCAATGTTGTCGGCGTCGGCGATGGTGACGTTCTCACCTTGCTGCAGGGAGAGCGACGGAGGTGAGGTTGATGGAGGTGCGATCGTGCGGGAACAAGGGCAATGAAATAGTTCTTGCACAGGCACACGAGAGAGTTCGAGAGACGAAGAGGGAAAAATGAAGGGGTAAGGTTTATATTTATAGGAAAAAGGGGGGTTGACCTGACAAAAACCTTAAATCAAACGGTTTAGCGACCGTTTGGACTCCAAACGGTTTGGAGACCGTTTGGTTCCAAACGGTTTCCAGACCGTTTGGTCCCAAACAGTTTGAGGACCGTTTGGTCCCAAACGGTTTCAGGACCATTTGGTCCCAAACGGTTTCAGCACCGTTTGGTGGGGTTAAGGTCGAACGAGTTTTTATATTTTTATGTTTGTTTTAGTTATATGGATTTTTTTGTATATTTTCATTTTGTTATTTTTATGTTTGTTTTGGTTTGTATAAGAGAGTTTTTTTGTATTTGCATAAGATAAGCCTATGGTAATTAAAAGAGCGGGAAAGAAAGAATCTGAAATCTTGGGTTGCCTCCCAAGCAGCGCCTGGGTTTTACGTCGCTGGCTCGACGAAGTTGAGATGTAGTTATGCCGACGGCGTGGCATCTTTGATTTCTATGGTTTTTCTTGGCATTTTGTCTGTCGGAGAGTAATATCTTTTTAAACAATGACCATTGACCGTCCTTTCTCCTCCGTTATTGTTGACAATTATCACAGCTCCAGTTGGATAAAAATGCTTTATGGTGAAGGGCCGGAACCATTTTGTTCGAAGTTTTTCGGGAAACAACTTGAGTTTGGAGTTGAAAAGGAGTACTCTGTCACCGACGGAGATGTCTTTTCTCTTAAGATGACCGTCGTGCCACATTTTGGTCTGCTCCTTATATATTCTGGCACTGTGATAGGCAGTCATTCAAATCTCTTCTAACTCCTGCAACTGGAGTTGTCTATACTCTCCTGCATTTTTAAGATCGAAGTTTAATTGTTTGATTGCCCACCAGGCTTTATGTTCCAGCTCTACTGGAAGATGACAGGACTTCCTGTACACCAAACGGAACGAGGTTGTTCTGATTGGTGTTTTATATGCAGTTCGGTATGCCCAAAGGGCATCAAGAAGTTTGGTGGACCAATCGGTGCGATTTCTGTTCACCATTTTTTCAAGAATCGCCTTTAGTTGTCTATTGGATAACTCAACCTGACCACTTGCCTGTGGGTGGTAGGGCGTGGCGACTTTGTGATTGACGCCGTACTTTTTCAGTAAAGCTTCAAAACTTCGTTCCAAGAAATGGGACCCGCCATCCGATATGACAGTTCTTGGAACTCCAAATCTTGGGAAAATAATGTCTTTGAACAATTTGATAACAGACTTGGAATCACTGGACACAGTGGGTACAACTTCGACCCATTTTGAGACGTAGTCCACTACGAACAAGATGTAAGAGAAGCCGTAGGATGGGGGAAAAGGGCCCATGTAGTCTACCCCCCACACATCGAAAAGCTCAATTTCCTGCCACAAGGTGAGGGGCATTTCGTCTCTTTTTGATATGTTGCCAGAAAATTGGCATTTGTTACAGGCTTTCACAAAATCGTACGAATCCTTTGATATGGTGGGCCCGAAAAAACCGGATTGTAAAACTTTTATAGCTGTTTTCTTAGCACTCATGTGCCCCCCTGTAGGTCCCGAATGGCAATGCTATAGGACCGGGGTTATTTCCTCTTCTGGAAAGCAGCGACAGAAAAGTCCGTTAGCGCAAAGGCGGAAAAGGTAGGGTTCATCCCAATGATATTGTTTTATGTCATGAAGGAACTTCCTTTTGTCATGATAGGAAGCAGAGGGGTGGATAATCCCTGTGGCTAGATAATTGACGATATCCGCATACCAAGGGAATCCATGGGTGACCTTCATAAGTTGGTCATCTGGAAGAGAATCCCGGATAGGGATTTTATCCTTTTCTTCAACCTCGATACGGCTGAGATGGTCAGCCACAACATTCTCCACTCCACTTTTATCCTTAATTTCTAAGTCGAATTCCTGAAGCATCAACACCCAGCGGATGAGCCTAGGTTTGACATCTTGCTTTTGAATCAGGTATCGAATAGCGGAGTGGTCGGTATAAACAATAACTTTAGATCCAATCAGATAAGAGCAAAATTTTTCAAACACATAAATGATAGCCAGAACCTCTTTCTCCGTGGTAGTGTAGTTTTTCTGCGCTTCATCTAGCATTTTAGATGCATAGTAGATAACGTAGGGTTTCTTATCAATCCGCTGTCCTAGAACGGCCCCTATGGCATAATCACTTGCATCGCACATGATTTCGAAGGGCTGTGACCAATCTGGAGCTCTTAGAATAGGTGCGGAGATTAACACATCCTTAAGGGTAGAGAAACTTTTCATACACTCCTGATTGAATATGAACTCAGCATCTTTGGTCAGGAGTTGGGTCATGGGTTTGACAATCTTTGAGAAATCTTTGATGAATCTCCTATAGAATCCTGCATGACCCAGGAAAGCTCAAACTCCTCTTATGTCCTTTGGAGGTGACAGCTTTGAGATAACATCGATCTTTGCCTTATCAACCTCTATTCCCCTATCACTTACCCTGTGTCCGAGGACGACACCTTATGTTACCATAAAATGGCATTTCTCCCAATTCAAGATAAGGTTCATTTCCTCACAGCGTTGCAGAACTTGTCCAAGGTTTATTAAACAGTTGTCGAAAGAATCTCCATACACTGAGAAATCGTCCATAAACACCTCCATGATGGATAAACCGGCGAAGATAGCAGACATACATCGTTGGAAAGTGGCGGGTGCGTTACATAGCCCGAACGACATTCTTCTAAAGGCATATGTCCCAAAAGGACATGTGAAGGTGGTTTTTTCCTGGTCCTCCGGGTGTATGGGTATTTGGTAAAACCCGAAGTAACCGTCGAGGTAACAAAAATATTTTTGGTGAGCTAGTCATTCCAGGACTTCATCAAGGAAAGGTAAAGGGTAGTGGTCTTTCCTTGTGGCTTTGTTCAACTTTCTGTAATCAATACACATTCGCCATCCAGTTACAGTCCTGGTAGGCACTAGTTCATTTTTGTCATTTAGCACTATAGTAGTGCCTCCTTTTTTTGGAACAACCTGAACGGGGCTGACCCACTGGGAGTCAGAAATAGGATAGATCATGCCGGCTTTGAGTAATTTAAGGACCTCCAGACGCACTACCTCCTTTAGATTAGGATTCAGTTTTCTTTGATGTTCTCGAGAGGGCTTGAATTCGTCAATCATAGAAAGTTTATGCATACACAGGGCTGGATTTATGCCCGTTAGGTCAGTTATCTTATATCCTATGACCTTTTTATGCTTCCTCAGCTCGTTCAGAAGATTTTCCTCTTGATCTCTTGTAAGGGTGAAGCTGATGATGACTGGGCATAGTTTTTCTTCATCTAAGAAAACATGTTTGAGCCCTGCAGGTAAAGTCTTCAATTCAGGGGCTTTCGGTGGCTCAGCTACTTCTATAACAGTAATGGCTTTAAGTTCTTCAAAAGTGGCCTTTGGCGCTTCTTAAGCCTTTTCTAGATGTTGGAGGCACTGTTGAACTAATTCATTCGCTGAGAATTCAACCTCTAGATTGATTAGAACATTTTCAAGTTCGTCAGCTGACTCAGAGACTTCCAACTGTGACATTTGTTGAATAGCATCAAGGAGGAAAACCTCCTCTTGGATGCTGGGCCCTTTCATACTAATAAGGACTCGAAATTGAATTGCTTCTTTTCTGAGCCTAAGAATGATGGTACCATCTTCAACGTCAATCAGCGCTCTGGCAGTAGCGAGGAAAGGTCTGCCAAAAATGATTGGATACCTCAGGTCTTCTTTAATATCCATGACAACGAAGTCGCATGGTACGTAAGCATCCTTGCCTATCCTTACCGGGATATCTTCAATGATCCCCAAAGGTGCGGTTATAGTGGAATCAGCTAATTGTATAGTCATTGCTGTAGGCAGCAATTCAGTGAAACCTAGACGTTTTCTCATTGAGTAAGGCATAATAGATATGCTGGCTCCAAGGTCAGCTAATCCCTTTTTAGCAGATGTGTTGCCAATGCAACATTGGATTCCGAAGGAACCTGGGTCCTTCTTCTTTTTGGGCATCTTGTTTAAGATGATGTCCGAAGTGGTCTGAGCAAGCTTAACAGTTTCCTGCTCCTCGGTGATGCACTTTCTTGATAGTAAGGTCTTGAGGTATTTCGCCCAGGCTGGCACCTCAGAAAGAGCATCAAGAAGTGGGATATCAATGTATAGTTTCTTCATTGCCTCTTTGAACTTTTGCAACCTGGTGTCCATCTTTGTTTCTCGTAGTCTACCTGGGTACGGGATTCTTGGTTTATATTGCAAAACTTCAGGTTCTGTGGACACTTTATCTTTGCCTTTTGTGATTTCTGAGGGCTTCTTCATTCCTTGTTGCGGACCTTCACTCGTCATAAGAACCGGTGTGTCATCATTATCAAGATTGATCTTGGTAGTCTCATGAAAAATGCGTCCAGATCTGGTGGTGACGACATTCAACTGCTCATGTCTGTTTTGTCCGTGCTTAGGATTTGATTCAGGCTGCCCAACAAACGTACCTTCTGGGGGCTTTAATTGTGCGGTGATCTGAGCAAGCTGAGCTTCGACTGCTTTCTGCTGAGCCTGCTGGTTAGCAAGCATAGTTTGCTGCGATTGTAACATCTGCCTGATCAAGGTTATTTCATCTTCCAGTTGGGCAGGAGCATTTTTCTGAGGGATTGGTTGCTGGATTTGTTGAGATTGTTGGGGTGGTAACGCTAGCTGAGGTTGCTGAGTATGCAGCTGTGGATGGAGAGGAGGATGAGTGTACTGGTAGTAGGCTGATTGGTTCCTGGGGTAGTTAGCCCTGGGGATGTTGCTCCTGGAATTCCCTTGAGTTTGGTTGAAATTGTTTGAGAACCCAGGTGGTAGCCTACTAGCAGATCCTCCCTGCGTTTGATGCTGAGGATTGGCACTTCCAGCAGGGTTTCCATACTGAAACCCTGGATGATTCCTTGGCTGACTAGGGTTGTAGTAGACTTGCCCAGGGATAGAGTGGATAGAGTTAACTTGTTCCGGTAGTTGCTCTTCCGACTGATCAATGGTAGGTTCATATGGTTGTGGTGGTGGATGCAGATCCATCATCACATTATATAGCATACCACAGGAAAGGGTCGGATGGTCAGAAGCATGACAAGCCTCACAGGATCCCGTGACGGCTTTGACTTGTTGAACTGGTGGAGTTTTCTTCTTATCGATCTCTCCGAGAGAAGTCTCGAGAGCTTGCTGTTTATGAACTATGGTCTTTAGGACTTCAACTATTTCTTTCATCTCTATTGATTCTTCAGCTTTGAAAACTTTGAGGATACCTTTACTGGCTGACCGTCCCCAGTTGGACTGGTTTTCAGCTCCGAGAGTAACAATCTTCCATGCGTCCTCGTAATTTTTCCTCATGAAGTTTCCTCCAGAAGAGGAATCTAAGAACTGTTTAATATCGTCGCTTACTCCCCGGTAGAAGGTTTCTATCAGTTGATTCTGGGAGATTCCATGATGGGGGCATTTATGCAAAAGTTCTTTAAACCTCTCCCACGCCTCAGCAAGGGTTTCTCCAGGCAGCGGAGAGAAGTGATTGATCTGCCCTCTGATTTAATAGGTTAGTGAGGGTGGAAAGAACTTCTCTAAGCACTTTTCCTCAAGAGGAGCCCAGGTGGTTATTATTGGTTCTCTATCAAGTGAGTTATACCAACTCAAGGCCCTCCCAGATAGGGTGAAATGGAACAGATGAAGCATTATTGCATCATAAGCGACACCAGCTTGTGGAACCAGGCGGCACAACACCTTAAACCTTTTTAGATGATCCATGCAATCATCTCCAGAACCTCCAGAGAAAGATATGCCTTGCATGATCTGGATCCACTGGGTCCGAATCTCGAAGTTGGGATATTAATAATTGGAGGTCGGACCGGGTGGTTATCCTCATAGTTCTTTGGGACAACGTAGTCCCTCAGTTGTTTGTTTCTTAATTCCAACTGAGCAGCTTGGGTTGCTGCCTCAGTTTCAGCTCTGATGCGAGCTTGCTCTTCCGCACGAATCTCTGCTTGGATTTGGGCACAAGTTTCAGCGATGAGTTGTGCCCTTTGAGTGGCGATGGCAACGTTGACCCTCTCCATTACCAAAGCAGCCTGGCATTGATCTTCAGCCATTTGCCTGGCCCTTTGGCGATTGAGTCGAATGCGGCGGTGGAAGCTTCTCTCTACCTCAGAGTCAAACTCTGGATCAGGGGAGAATCCGAGGTTATGAGCGGGTTGCATACACGATTTCTACCTGAGTAGAGAGAAACACCCTTAGATAATGACAAAGATATAATAGTTTCAAGAAGATATAGAGTTATGATTAAAAAGAAAGTGTAAAAATCCTAACCAACTAGAAAGGTACTAAGTGAAATCACGACGTTCCGTTTTCCCCGACAACGACACCAATTTTTGATGGAGCTTCCACTCGCGTGGAATTGCGTGCACCACTAAAAATCCTAAAGATGGTAAGTCTTTAAGTTTAGCCTTGCTTACACTAGATAGAGAACTCCACCCACGTATGCTAAGATACGTGGAAGTCTTATCGTAGTATATTTAAGGGTCGAATCCTCGAGACAACGGTCTTGTTGTTGCCAACAAGATGGAAAACGTTGGAATTTCACTTAATCACTCAATAGTTGGTATTTTAGATCAAAAGGTTGATTTGTTTTTTTTAAGCTAAGTGCAAGTAAAGTAAAGGAAGCAAGTAAATCTAATGAGTTAAACTATGATAAAAGATCACTAGGGTGTGATCGGTGTTTGACTGCCACTACACATGGATCAACACATGCAAAGCAAAAACATAACCTGCAAAAGAGTCTAGTCAGTTAGTATCCTTGTAGACTTAGCTTCCTTTCGGAGAACTAACTACGAGAAGTGTGGGGATGTCGCAATGCCAGCCATTCCCGAACAAATGGTCACATTACTTTGCATCATTCCCCTCGCAAAGTGTGTTCCTTGACATACCAAGGTTGCACTTCCATACGTCAATTGATTCCATTTCATAGTATGAAAGTGCAACGGATGATAGTGAGTTTACTTCACTTCTTGAGATACACTTCGAGATACCGAAACAGATGCACGGTGGGTACATGCACCAAGGACCAACATACAAACAAGTTTCAAACCTAATAGTACAAACGTAGACAATTCATACTAAAAGATAAAGGATTAACACAAGTTGGGGATCAAGCAACATGCATTCATTAATCGTTTGATGTCGAACTGAAAAGATAAGAACTCTATATTACAAGTTATGGATTACATTTACATGATATGAAAACATGGGTAGAGGGGCTACTCCCTGCACCCTAGTGAGAGAGACTACTCGCTCATGACTAGGACAAAGAAGGAGGCAAGAAGAGAGAGAGAGAGAGCATCATCCCCACGAAGGAGAGAGGAAGGTCAACCCCTTGGAGAGAGAGCAACGATCCACCGGTCTTCAAAGGTTGCACGATGATGAGATCTCCCCTTCCCACCTTCTTTGGCGAAGATGGAGAAAGCAGCTCTAAGATGGAGTATGGGTCTCAGACTGGCAGCCCCGGGGAGGAGGATGGAAGTAGCAAGAGCTTTGGAATGATTGAGGCAGCCTTTGGACGTCTGAAAAACTCCCCCCGATGAAGGACCATTAGGGTCTTATTTATAGGCCTTAAGTGAAGTCCAAACGGTTTGGAGACCGTTTGGACCTCAAGACCGTTTGGGCTTGAGACCGTTTGGATCTCAAGACCGTTTGGACCTCAAGACCATTCAGACCTCAAGACCGTTTGGACCTCAAGACCATTCGGACCTCAAGACCGTTTGGACCTCAAGACCGGTTGGCTTCATGCGGTCTCGGGACCGGTTGACTCCATGCGGTCTTGGGACCGTTTGAACTCCATGCGGTCTCGAGACCGTTTGAACTCCATGCGGTCTCGGGACCGTTTGGCTTCAGGCGGTCTTGAGACTGTTTGACTCCATGCGGTCTTGGGACCATTTGACTTCATGCGGTCTCGGGACCGTTTGAACTCCATACGGTCTCGGGACCATTTGGCTTCAGGCGGTCTTTAGACCGTTGGACTCCATGCGGTCTTGGGACCGTTTGACTCCATGCGGTCTCGAGACCGGTTGACTTCATGCGGTCTCGGGACCGGTTCGCTTCATGCGGTCTTGGGACCGTTAGACTCCATGCGGTGTCGGGACCAGTTGGCTTCATGTGGTCTTGGGACCGTTTGACTCCATGCGGTCTCGAGACCGTTTGAACTTCATGCGGTCTCGGGACCGTTTGACTTCAAACGGTCTTGGGACCGTTTGAGTTCATGCGGTCTTGAGGCCGATTTAGTCTTTTATGATTTTTTTGTATATTTTTCTGCAGATATAAAGGGGAAAAGTTAGTCTAATGGTATATTTGCAATAAGAGGGAATTTTTAGGTATTATATCTAATTCTAATTAAGAAAGAGTGTGGAAAACTAAAGAAAAAGACTAAGATAATCATCCAAAATTGGAGGTTATCACGCACGCAGATACATCGCTGTGGATCTGGAGAAGCAGGTCAGAGGCGGCGTTCCCACACACAGCGTCAGGCAGAGCAGCTTCCCATGATTGCGACACCTAAGCTTTGGCTGTGAACACTGATGAGATGGACCCTTGACGGATGGTCTGGTGTCGAGCGGCAGCCATTGGTGGTGTGGGGTTTGTCTCTCTCTCGTCTTTCCTTTGAACAACTCGGTAATGGGTTTGCTATGCACACCTTGCTAATGAGTCCAGATATTAACTTATTCATGTGAAGAGAGTTACTCGGGACGAGATTCTCACAACTAATACTGATGTTAGATCCAACTTAATCAGAAGTGAAAGACCAAATATCTCCCATTTATTGCTTTAACCCATGAGAGGTTGTTACCACATGACTATACGTCTATGTCCCATGCGCCCATCACCTATAACCATGGTTGTGTGACATTTTCTAACTAAACTTATGTCTAAAATCATATGAAACACTATTCATTTAGTCAAGATATAAACATGCCATCATAGGCAATTCTAGTATTTAACCAAAAATGGGCTTAGAATACTACGTTTGACTAGTCACATACATTTCTTGAAAAGGCTCAATCCTACAACCATATAATCCATATACTTATGAATATACCTCATCCATTTCTCATCAAATCAAGTTAGTTGTGAATATTCAACACAAACCTCAATACATTGTTCAGTGACCCATATACGCATCATGATACATAATTAAACTATTTTGCTCATGTTTGTCATCAACTAGTATATTGGGTATCAAACTCCCTCAAATTCTAGGTAATCACACATTACTAGATATGTTGTGATTGATGATGATTTTAGATGAGCTTCCAACTATCTTCTGGGAGTATGCTCTAAAAATTGTCGTGTTTACGCTAAACCGAGTACCAACTAAGTTGGTTCAAAAGACACCATATGAGATATGGATTGGGAAGCATCCCAAAATGTCATTTATGAGGATCTAGGGTTGTGAAACTTATGTCAAGAAAATGTTCCCTGATAAGCTTGGCCCTAGATCTGAAAAATGTTACTTTTTTGGATATCCCAAGAAAACCATGTGATACTACTTGTATAGTCCATCTGGAAACAAAGTGTTTGTTGCCAAACATGTTGTATTCCTTGAAATGGATTCTATTTCCAAAGGAGTCAGTGGGAGACAAGTAGAACTCAACAAGGTTTGAGAAGAACAAGAAAAAATTGAACCATTAGATGTACAAGAGGAACCTAAGGATTCACAAAGTGTTGTAGAATCTCAAATTCCTCAAGTAATACAGGAACCTCATAGATATAATAGGACACACCTTGATCCTGAACGATCCGGATATCTTGTAACTCAGGAAGGTAGTGAATTGGTCATAGATGATGAGCCAATAACCTATAAAGATGTTATAGATGGACCAGAGTCTAACAAATGGCTTGAGGCCATGATATCTAAGATGGAATCCATATATACCAACAAAGTATGGACTTTGGAGGATCCACATGTAGGGGTAAAACCCATAGGGTGCAAGTGGGTCTTCAAGAAGAAGACTGACATGGATGGAAAGGTGAAAACCTATAAGGGTATATTGGTTGCAAAGGGTTTCAGACAAGTTCAAGGTGTTGACTATGATGGAACCTTTTCTCCAGTGGCCATGGTTAAATCCATCAGGATCATGCTTGCTATTGCAACTTATCATGATGACGAGATTTGGCAAATGGATATTAAAAAACCATGTTCCATAACTGGAACCTTATTGTGGATGTGTATATGGCATAGACTGAGGGGTTAATAAATCCAAAATTTGCAAATAATGTATGTAAGGTACAAAGGTCAATCTATGGATTGAAGTAAGCATCTAAAAGTAGGAAAGGACGATAATGATGAGATTGAGGAGGTAGCATTTCTACTATGAGGGACTCGTGTGAGGCACATCATAAGACACAAATATATGGTGCCTCATTTTCTACATGATTCCATCACAACTTGAGTGTATTCATTTGGGAGCATGTATAACATGCCCAAAACAATTTAGACAAGTAAACAACAATAGTAGGGGGTGATGTCTCACTTGACATCTCAATAAAAGAGGATCTTCCATGACTAGGAGTAGATCTTCATGCACTAGCATGCAATGTTCACAAATGAGTGTATTTACCTATGTAATCACAAGAACTTCCAATGTTACATGTCAAAAAGCTCTCTACAACCACTACTAGAGTCAGGGGAAATTATGACCACCCATGTTGTCTAATTCACCCAAGTTCTCTGTCACATTCTAGATGTAAGATCCCAACATTATGAATATATCTATTGTACTTTTTTTTATATTTTTTGGCATCTTAGTTTGCTTTTACATCTTAGTTATCTTTACTTTCTTTTATTTGCAATTTTCATTTTATTGCATGTATCCAATTCTATCTAGTGCAAAAACTCATGTAAATCAATTGAAGTATCGACATCTACATACTCTTATATTTGAAGTTTGATATAACTTGTTTAAGAGTACTCTACATGAGGAATTAATGGGATTAGTAAATTTAGAGACATATGTGGCAAACACCTAAATCTACCCTTGTCTCTTTGAATGAAGATGGTGTTTGAGTCCAATCTAACTAAGAATCAGTGTGATCTTTTATGTTGATTAAAAATAAGATTTTGGATCACCACTAAAATATTAAGTTAATAAAAAAGATATGTACCATAGTTAGGAAGATCGTGTAGCTCTTAGTCACTTGATCTCATCCACACTCATCTCACTTCATTTCCTCACCAACATAGACTTCATACGTGATTCTAGTCAATTTATTATATATTTTCATCTCATCATGATGGGTGGCATGCAGTTTAGCTTTGCATCAGAAAATTCAAAAATATTGTTACATTAGTAGTTCATTCATATAGGTTATTTTGCGTACCAACTTCTCTGTAGTTGCATTCTTCATTGCATTATTTATTCATTTAGGTGTAATATAGATCTTCCACATGTTTTCTAAGTACATAGAGTAAAGAAAGTGTATATATTCCTACTCCTACAAATTATGAAAATCCTTAGAAACACATCAATTATGTATGGATGATAAAGGGAAGAAGAAAAGAAAAAAATTAGAGAAGCAAGAGAAAAATGCAAAAAAGTTAGAAAAAAGGAAAAAGGAGGAATAAGGATGAAAAATAAAAGAAGAATCTCTCCCTCATAGAAGGAATAACATTGTGGAATTCTATGTTAAATCAACTTCCTTCACCACTCATCATTAGTATGAGGCATCCACGTCATCTATCATTCACCAAACATAGTAGTAGTGGGGCACATTCAATTTTCATTCCATCCTTTTTATAGTTAGATAATTTTTTCTCTTGCATAATGACATGATTGTGTATGATCTCTATTTACATGTCATTCATTTCATCCACCCACTATTCTACAAGGTAGGCCACCAAAAACATTTATTCCCTTCTTTCAATCATATTCTGGGAACAACATGCATAGTAAAAAAATATGAATAGAGAATTATAGATAGGTAGATCTCATGACATACTTGGTACAGCATAGACTTTCCATGACATTGCTCTACTTCATCTTACTTATGTGCTAAGCAATCTGACTTTGATGTTTAGTTTTTTTTTGTAACTGGTCACTTGTATAGTAGATGTTTGGTCTGTGATTGGAGAGGACCAGTTTGGGACCTTTGAGTCAAGGATGATTAGGATGATCTGGTTCACATATGTGTCTCTATTTTAACATTTTTACAACCAAATCCAAAGTAGTTTTGCTCGAGGGCAATCAAGATTCAAGCTTAGGAGATTTTGATGCACATGATTTCTCTATAAAAATGGGGTGTATTAAGGCTTGATTTTAGGATGAATTTTCTCATATTTATTTTGAAATATGAACACTTTGCTTAAATTGCCTAAAATAGCCCTTGTGTAAGAATATTATAAATTATATATATATATATATTTGGCTTGAAATTACTTTATTTTATTATTTTCCTGATAAATTGTTGTTTTACAAACTTGACCGAGCAAAAATAGAAGAAACTAGGTGCCCCCTACTTGTGTTAGTGGTAGTGACATGAGAAGGAGAGGAACCAATAATAGGAAAAGGGGATTCGAGAATAAAGGATGGAATGTGTCAAAATAGATTTTTGGTACCACTGACCCAAGTCGGTGGTAATGATATTTGAAGCCATAATTCACAATAAAAGTGAAGAAGTTGATGGCAACGACTCAAGTCCATGGCATCAAAATTTTTCTGACGGCCAAGAATAAGACAAGGTGCATCTAACGATCCATGGTCGAGTGCTACCCTAATTCTTCCTATATAAACCAAAGGGGAGAAACCACATGCAGGCATCTCATTTGGGAGGAATCACATTTGAAGACAAGGCATCTCATTTGGAGGCTATCCCATCGGCCATCCTTGGAGGAATCAAAGGCCAAGAAGGATAAGCAAAGATATTAGAGCTACCTTTTAGGAGTTCTCTATGGATTTCATCTCCTTCTTTCCTTATTACGATTCTTGGTTGAGAATGATGGGTTAAACTCCCATTCACTAGGACTCAAGAGACTCTATGCATGTTCATATTGGATTCAACACAATTTCTAAATTGCTATAGATTTTGATAACATAAAGGGCTAAATGTCGTATTAACACATGATCGCCACAATTCTATGAAAGTGTGATAAACAACTAGAAAATATATTGTAATCATAGTCAATAACATGTTGTGGCAGTAGGCTAACCACTATTAAGTAATTGTCCATAGAAAATTATTATTGTTTAGTCACTTATATTGATGTTGCAAAAGCGGATTAGTAACTAGTCTAAACAGTGTGTTATGCTGCAAAAGCATGTAGTTTAAGCTATAAATGCTTAATGCAAGGAAGAAAAAAAAGTTTTGTCAGTCTAATAAAATGCATGTATAGGTTGACACCATGGTGAAACGGTATGCTAAAGAATCTATCCATTTAATTCTCTATTCACTTTACTTTTTTCACTTTTAATTCAGGTGGTAGTTATAAAATCACCCAATCAACTTCTTTATTAGGCCTATCTCATGTCTTTCAGGTAGTACTAATTTATAACAGTCCTAATTCCATGAGTTCGACATTCATGCCTTGTTAAGTCCCTTTACTACTCCAATAAGTACGCTTGTTTTTAAGATGTGCACTTAAGTTGTGTTAACCATCAACTAATGACACCACAACGGAACTTAAATTATCTGACATTTTATAATGAAATTTTAATAGGTAGTTGCCGCAAAGCATAATTCGTGGTTAATAGGACTCATGCCATCACGCGCGGCCGTACGTCCCACTTAACATCCTGATCACTCTCGTGCCAGGGATTAGTAATTATCTTCTAATTAATTTTATCTCAAAATAACCGATTGCGACCCTTCACGCACAATCTCTTTCTCCCCCGTCGATGTTCTCTCTCCACTCCCTTTGCGATATCTCCTCTCCTAACCTATGCCTCTTCTTCTTGTACCGTCATCAGTCGCCTGATCTCTAGCCTCTTTGCCTCACTAATCTTCGTTCGCCGCCAGTTATCAGGTATCCTCTGTCTCCGATGCTCTCTTTCCTTCATCTCCTCTATCGTCTGATTCCCTTTCCTTTTCCCATCTTCATCAGTTCCTCACCCTTCCCCATATATGCTTAGCCTGCGGTCAAAGATGATAGATGCAATAAAAATTTCATGGCGTTTTTCAGAGTTCCATAGGTATAAATAGGATTCCGCACTTGACTTCTGAAAAAAATGGGTGAAAACAAAATCCGCTCCGTAACAGTGACGACGACTGGTTATTTTCCTGCGAAAGGCACAACCCGTGTTCTTCTGTCAACATTGTGCATTGGTGAACCTAGTGTTGTATTCTCTTCCGACAACTCTATGAATGGTGAATCGAACACTACTACTTCTGGATTAGAGCCGCGGTTTTTCCAATTTGGTGCCTACCACCCAAAGAGCCGTCTTGTTCCTACCAATAAAGTTATGCCTACTGCATAGATTAGCAAAAGGACAACCAACAATACTTAATTTTCCATCGGTACAAGTATTTTTATCCACATCTAAACAGATCGAAGGGTTATCTTGATCTTAGATCCGTGTTTCAAGCACGATCTTTTATTTAAGTTGTCTTAAATTACCAACTCGATTGTTTTTCCATTGCATGATTGATAATCAGTTTCGTAATGTAACTCCACATATGAAACAATGACATCTAACTTGTTCATGTATTGCATATATATACTTTCATATTGTAACACAGTCCATTGTAATAGACATTTGATATCATTCCACTATCAAGAATTTACATATTCTAATAGTTATATGGTCAACTCCACAACCCAAGTATGCTCATGCTTTACATGATGTTAGATATATATTTTGTTTCGTTTATGTTGTTTTTGTGAGTTTCTTACGAACTAGATTTTTTTATTGCTATGAAGAGGATTTGGTTCTTATACATATCGTATTTTGTTGTCATAGTCATTATTAGAAACATGTGTTATAGTCATGATTAGAAACATGTGTTATGTATTGGAGCATAATTTCAGCATTGTAGTTATAACCAACCAATCATATGGAAGTTCTTTACCTGATATGTGTACTTCTTAAACCTCGTCTGAATTTTATTTCTAGGAACTAAATTCTAGTTCCTGAAAAATGAGTTCCTAGAGTAACTAGAGTTACGAGATACCAATGAGAGCCTTTAAATGAATGGAAAATAAGAGCTACGGTTCATCTTCATTTCAGTAACATTAATTAAATAGCTGCTCATGATTGCGGAGAAAGGGCTATCACTGTTCGGACGCTTCTCACACTAGCCTTCTATATTGTTCAGTGTTCATTTTTCAACTACTGCAAGTATTATTCTTGAACGAAATGAATGTATCATGCACAACTATAGTTCATTTTGTCAATTGCAGTGACAATGTTTATATCAATGCAAAGATTCATCCAAAGATTTTTTGAATTTAATTTTACCATGCTTATTTTTATTATAAATTTGAGGATATGTAAATATTTCATTAACAAAAAAACATTCAATTACATTTTTAGGGCGCCACATGTAAAAAGAGTGACGTTGTTGGTTCTCTCCTTGACATTTGGAGCTCCTGATTGATTGCACAACACTGCTCCTCCTCATCTGCTCGTCGACTGACGTTCCTCATCCATCATCGGAGACTGACACTACATAGGGTAATATATTTTTGTGTATGCACAATCATTAGTTTTTAGCTCCTATGCCATGGTCTTCAAATATATTTCTGTGTATGCACAATCAATTAAAGAATTATTGTCACAAAAAGTTCAATTATGTATTTAGATTATAAGTATCTTGATTTTCAAATAACATATGAACTTCAACCACGATCTTTGCAATTGACCATAAACCCATTAATCCATCCTATCAAATAACATGATACCCATGAGACAAGGAATAAGATTCAATAATTTGGTCATTAGCTTGATTTCTAGCCTCACAAGGGCTATCTAGTCATCCTACAATATGTTAGAAATTTCACCTTATGGACCCCTCTTATGACCTTCATGCTAACTTATAATAGGTGAAATAGATCTGTCATGTACCTAGAAATAAAATTTTATATTGAAAAAAAATTATGTGCAAATGCCAAAAACTATTTTAGTGAGGATAAGTTGGACTATTACATTGAAGGAATCAATGTAGCTCTACAAACTCTTATTTCCTCATCGAGAACTTCCATATTATAAAAAGGCTATGACCATGCCATATATAGGGAGAGGTCCCCAAGAATGGGACAAGGTAAAGCCCAAGACTTGGCTTACGTAGGTATAACAAATGTGTTGTTGCTAATCTTGAACATAATAATAATTATGGGAACAATATTAGAGGCAAAATTTTCCCTAGGAATCCTCCATCTTGGAACTATCATAATGGACATGATCAGAAGAAAAACTGAGCATAAAAATTGGATGTGGTGTATTTCCCTATACAATTATTTTTTATTTTAAGTTAGATATGTTTTTCCTAAGTATATCATACTGGTTTCTAAACTTAATCAATCCTAAATTTATTTAGAGAGACAATGTGGCCCTGTTTGGTTCAGTGTAGTAAGTGTGCATAATATTATTTAGAAAAATTAGTGCTAAACAAGTGGTTTCAAACTAATAGCCACATTTTTGGTAGAGTGTGTAGAATGCTTTTGTTTGTTTTCATTTGGTTAAGAGGAGTTTATAGCTAGATAAACAAGTTTCCATGATAAAAAAGTAGCAGAATTGAAAATGCACACTACCAATGCCTATTTGGGAGCTGTACAAACTCATTGGTATCCCCAAGTTACTCTTAGGGTTACATTAGGTTAGTTCTCCTAGGTGTTTTGAAATATGTATGGGTCACTTGGTTGAATTAGGTGGCTTGCTTTGATAGATCTGGGTTTAAATTAATTAGATAGCTACTCCTGCATCCAAGTTTGAATAAGTGGAAATCATATAGGATTATACACATATACGATCCTCATGATAATACAAATTCATCTACACCAATATATCTTAGGTTGCAGTGTACCAAAGAGAAGTAAGAATGCGCTAACAAGTTATATAACAGAAATAGTCTCAAGAAAATATCTATGAATTTAAATGATAGAGCAGAAAGGATTGCTCTGACTAGAACAGAAGTAGGGAGAGCTTTCCAAAAAATAGTAGGAAAAGCACAAGATAACAAGGGGGTAAACAGAACTAAGATAAAGAAAAATTACATTATTATGGATTTTCAACTGGGTTCCTCTAAATTTTGGATCAGAACAAGGACCATCAAAAGTTGAACATATTAAAATTCATATTAACATGCATAGAATTGGGTAGTATTCCATTTTTGCTTGTTAACTACCTATTTCTCTTATCTATCTTGATTTAAAAGAAGTGTAAAAGTAGTGCAGTGAATCTGAATCCATGGATAATTGGCATAATAATTATGTCTTGTAAAGAATATGTATTTCTTAGGATAGTTATGGAGGAATCTATAAGCTTCATACAGTTTTATGTGCCAAGAACATCATCAACATAGCAAAAGGAAAATATAGTCTTGATTAGGAGCAAACATGATCAACAATATTGCATCCAAATAAGTCTTGAACAAACATGAGATGTCAATATATTGCATCTAATGGCATAGTTAAAATAAAAATCTACTAACTCTATGTAACCAAGGCCTAGGTGATTGTATTTGTTAATGGTTTTGTCTCTCACATAAAAGGATAAACTGGATCTGAAATATTGGTGGCTTCTCCATAAATGTAGGTTTTTGCATCCATTTAAGAAGTCATTGCAACTATCAAGTCTATGCTTATCCCACATGTTTCTTATTGCAACTGAGTGAACACCTTTACTTTTAGGATTTTTTACTATGGAACACCTTCATCTTACATAAAACCCCACTGCAAGTAGCTTTATGTTTGATCTCTCTAGTGATCCATCATGCTTGAATTTTCCATTCTATATTCATTATTAACCAACCACATTATAATTTGATTTTCTGATGGAGTTTTCAAGTATTGTTCGATATGGACTAGTAAACTCTTGAATCATAGATGTTTACCATCCTAGATGTTATTGCGTAGTCATGATGGTTTCTGGAATAGATTGAAAACTAGTGCTTCATATAGCATAATTGGGGTATGGCCCATGAATTCCAACCTTACTTGATGAAGTTATTGGTAGATTTGAACTAAATAATAAGATATGCCATATCTCTGAAAATTGCTATGAATTTCAATATATAGCTTGAAGAAGGGGGGGAGCTGTTAAAAATATCTAAAGAAAAGTTGCATTTTAAAAATTTTAATGATTGTAACTATACTAGTCTACAACATATTTGGTTGATATAGCACCTATATATTTCATGTCCATTTACAGTGTTTTTGGAAGCAGTTTGCCTAAACAAAAAAGCCTTTAATTGAGATATATGATGCATTTGTAATTAGCTTTGATTTCCTAGATTATTATCAACAATGGACTCTTTCTAGTTGTAGTGCTTTGTCTTTTCTTAAATCTATCATGTTGGGACTGTTGGGCATTCCAAGACACTTGTATCACATGTGTATCTCATGAAAATGATTTAAACTTTTAGAAAGAAGAATTTGAAAAGAAAAATTAAACAGAATAGACAATGCTTAACCGCATTTGTTATATGATGGAAGATTAGTTTGAAAGAACATCAATTTCAAAAAGGCTTGTGTATAGGAATATTTTTCTGGAGGATAGATGTGTAATACGTTAAAATTAGTACTGGATTCCATTACTCATATTGTATAACTTTGTAGTCTGTTTTGCACCTCCCCCATTTTTAACAGTAATCGATGAAGCTCAAATTTGAGAAGGTAACTAGTTTAGAGTTTGGACATTTTTTTATATAAATGTGAAGGATAACATTAAATTTATGCAGTGAAGTTCAAAGAAAATTGTTGAACTTAAGTATTTAGAAATAGAACACCATTTATGATTATAGGCATGGTATTAAACATCCTTGACATCTGGTAATTAATCCTCGATGTTACATATGTCTATGCATGTCAATGTTTGATGTTGATATGGAAATATAGTAGACTCCTATGTGTGAAAAAGTTGAAATGAAGATGATGTCTGTTACAGTAAAATTCATGGCATTATACATTTAAAATCATATTAGTAGTAAAACAGAGTTGAACGAGATCAAAAGAAATTTCAATATAATGTACTATAGATAGGAGTTTATGCTAAAATTTAGATATTATTTCTCTGTCACACACACAAATATTTTAGATCTTTTTTAATGTCCTTTTTACATATCTTGGAACATGTTGTAGGTGAAAAGGAAGTCCAAAATGGCAAATTATAAATGTTTTACCGAAATTACACCTGACTAACAAGTTGTCTATCTAGATAAAATGTTTGAGGGATTCTAATGGTAGTTTGCACCATAATATTTGATCTACATATTTGCTGAAATATACAATATATAATTGGTTATATATTTTAAATTTGTTGTCTAATAACAATTCTCCCCACTCAAGTGTATTGCAATTTTGATTTTTAAGCATTGGATGGTTTATAATGAAAAGGAGCTCTATTCAACCCATGGAATTGAGTGAGTGTTATCTAAATTTTTTATGTCCGTTTACATATCAAAGTTTAGATAACTTGTTGTTGTATACTTACTTACCTTATACATTGCATGTTTATATGTACTCCAAATTTATTTTTCTAAGTGTTATGCTAACATTGTTTGATATTTATGTAATATTGACACAAAATTTATTGAGTAACCAATTTAAATGATTTTCTTAAAATATATAATTAATTGTAGCTCTTTTATTTGTAGGATTCAATGTCTGGAATAGATGAGCTGGATGAAAAATAAAAATAGGTTATCACTAGAATACAAAATTGGCTTTGAAAAAATTATTCAATTTGCATCTAGAAATGTAGAAGTTGATGGCGTAATACCTTGCCCTTGCATTAAATGTAAGAATGGAAGTTGCAAGACAAAGGATGATGTGTCAGTTGATCTGATAGTGTATGGCATAATTGAGAGTTACACATGTTGGGTAGCCCATGGTGAATCAGGTCATGTCAATTATCAAAATGATAGTGATGACGTTGAGGATGAGGCTGATGATGTTGCGGATGAGGCTGATGATGTTGAGGGAATGATAAGGGATGAGCTAGTATTTCCTGATAACCATGTTCCAAACTTTGATGAAATGGATGGAGACTATGAAATTGATGAGTTGAGTGATGAACTTGCTAAATTTTGTAGGCTAGTGAAATATGCGAAGGAACCACTTTATGATGGTTGTGATGAATACTCCAAGTTATCATTCACCATGAAATTACTACAGCTAAAGGGTATTCATGGAATGAGAAATAATCTTTAATAGTGTGATTGCATTGTTATCAAAGGCATTCAAGGGTTGTCCATTGCCTAAATCTTTCTTTGAAGCAAGAAAGTATATTATTTACCTGGGACTTGACTATATAAAGATAAATGTTTGTGAAAAACATTGCATGTTGTTTTGGAAGGATCAAAAGAAAGAAGATGTAAGTTCAAAATGTGGCGCTAGTAGGTGGAAGTATACCTCTCTTGACAAAACAACCCAAGACAAGACTAAAAAAGGAATAAAATTAAGTTAGTCAAAAAGGTTTCTGTTAAGACTCTATGGTACTTTCCACTAATGCCAAGATTAAAATGATTGTACATGTTCTATCAAATAGCTTCAGAGATGAGATGGAATCAAGAAAAGTGCATAAATGATGGTAAACTAAGACACCCAACTGATGCTGAAGAGTGGAAAAGATTTGATGAGATGAATCCATATTTTTCTAGAGACCCTCGCAATGTTAGACTTGGATTGGCTTATGATGGATTTAATCCATACGGGAACATGAGTCATTCTTATAGCATATGGCCCATTTTCCTTATTCCATATAATTTACCTCCATGGCTTTGTATGAAACAAGATTATCTTATTTTATCCATGATCATTCCTGGGACAAAGTCTCCTACCTACAAGATTGATGTTTATTTAGAACCATTGATTGAGGAGTTAAAGGAGTTGTGGGATGTAGGATTTGAAACTTATGATGCTGTGTCAAAATAGAATTTTGAAATGCATGCAGCTCTATTATGGACAATTAATGATTTTCCTGCTTATGGATATTTGTCAGGATGGTCCACCCAAGGTGAGTTAGCATGCCCTTCTTGTCACAAGGATACTTGGTCTCTCAGATTGAAACATAAGGGAAAATTTTATTATATGGGGCATCGTAGATTCTTACCACAAAATCATAGATGGCGGTGGAATGACCACACATTTGATGGGAAACAAGAACCGTGACCTTGTCCTCAAGAACTATATGGAGAAGAAGCTTTGAGTCAACTACATGACATCTTTGAAACAAATCTGGGAAAGATAAAGAAAAGAAGTTCAAAAGAAAAACCTTCTCATGCTTGGACGAAAAAAACATTTTTTTAACTTCCTTATTGGGAGAGTCTTAGTGTTTGTCATAATCTTTTTTTTTTGGAAATAGGTAAATATATTGCCAAAGGAACCTGTACAAAAGCCAGGACCTACAAACTACATAACCATGTACTCAGGGTTGTAATCTACAAAACCCCCAGTATCTATTGGCTTGCTTGGACAGGCCCGAAGCAAAGCCCTTTCTACCTTTAAATAACCTACTAAAAGTGCAAGCTATTTTCTCTATAATTTGTTCTTCGCTGCAGCTCTTTCTTCCATGCTTTCTATTGTTCCTCTCCTCCCAGACATTATAGCAAACACCAGTTAAGCATAAACCTCCGAAGGCTATGTTCTTTTTGTCCTTGAGTTTGGGCTCCAGCATGGTGATCAGAACTGTTAAATTATCACCAACGAGCTGACCCCATCCACTTTTAAGGCTAGCGATTGACCAAATTCTTCTAAAAAAATTGCACGTCCCAAAAATATGACTATGGCTCTCATCTTCTCTATTATAGAGCTCACAAATTCTATCCACCTGTAGCCCCCAACGAGCAAGCCTATACAAGGTAGGCAACCTGTTCAAGATGGCTTTGTACGTGGTTGTGCTCCACTTGGGGATGTGCTGGTGGTTCCAAAGCAGATTGCACCAGCTCACATCATCACCATCGAAGGTGTTGATCCATGGTGTTGCCCGTGCATCAACTAGACATGCAATACCATTAGCATCAACACTATATGAGTGTTGAATGTCACCCCAATGCAAACACATGTTCCTCCAGCTGCGAGAGGAATGACAATCGAACTCCTGCTGAAGGCCAATATATCTTCGACTCATCCATTCAGTCCAAACATTATCCCTATCTCTAAGGAATCTGTCAATTCTTCTGTCTTTGCTTTCCTTGATATAGTTAACCGGGGAGATTAAGTTTATCCCACCCTTACAAAAAGGTTTGGCAATGGCGTCCCAAGCAACGCCATGCCCACTACCTCTCCAGATAAAATTAGCTATAAGCTTCCTCATGTTGTCCGCCGTAGGGTGTGGGATGTCACACACTTCAGACCAGAATGTGATCATCGCCTGGAGGACCACTCTTGTAAGAAGAAGTCTGCCTGCCATCGACAACCTTAGAGCACCCCAACCATCGATCTTGTCCCTCAGAAGATCAAGGCATTGCACATAGTCAATGGAAGACCCTCTACTTCCTGCCACAGGAGCTCCGAGATACCTGAACGGAAGGCGTCCAACTATGATCCCAATAGCTTCTCTGAGCCTACCTCTCCTTGCGTCACAGGATCGAGAGAGATAAACTCTGGATTTAATGGTACTTATGTATAGACCAGAAAGGTACCCAAACCTGATAAGAATTCTTTTAAGAACCATCAACCTGTTAGCATGTCCGGTTGTGAAAAGCATAACATCATCAGCGAAGATTAGATGGGATTTGACTTTAGTATTCTTGACTTTAAACGGTTTGACTTTATTTCTTCTTTCAGCTTCATTCAACATGGTTGTGAGCCCCTCCATGATAATGGTAAACAGCAAGGGAGAGAGGGGGTCCCCCTGTCTAAGCCCACTGGACGCGGTGAAGAAACCAACAGGGCCCCCATTTAGCATAATGGAAAAGGACGTAGAAGTCACACACTGAATGGTGACTTGAATCCATCTTTCATTAAAACCAATCGATCTCATAATAGCCCATAAAGTATCCCATCTGACGTAGTCGTAAGCCTTCGTAAGATCAACCTTGACACAGGCTTTTGCATTGCTGCGAGTGGTTTTGAAATCAGTCAGAAACTCCGCCGCCAGCAGCATGCTATCAGAAATCTTTCTACCTTTGATGAAGGTGCTTTGCTCTTCAGATATTATGCGAGGAAGAACTAACTTCAAATGCCCTGCAAGAAGCTCGGACATAATTTTGTATAGCAAATTACAACAGGAGATTGGTCTATAGTCAACAATGTTTTTAATCATATTCTTCTTGGGTATAAGTTTAATGAAAGAGTGGTTCACAGCCCATACCAGACTATGACCATTCAAGACCCATCAGACAGCTTTGATGATGTCGTGCTTGACCAGGTACCACATTCTATGAAAAAATCTACCATTCATACCGTCGGGCCCAGGAGCTTTGCTAGCATCAATGGAAAACACTGCTCTTTTGATCTCTTCTTCATCTGCAAAAGCACACAACCTAGTGTTCATATCATCATCAACTCTTTTATCAGGTAGTAGCTCTGTGTAGTTAGTTCTGTGCCTATCTTCCTGGTTATACAGCTTGGTGAAATAGTTTACAACATTTAAGGCCACCGCTTCTCTACCATTAACTACTTGTCCTCTCTCATCCATTAATTCATGTATGGACTCCTTCAACTCCTTCTTCTTGACGGCCCTGTGGTATATTCTTGTATTTTGGTCCCCATCATTAACCCACTCCATCCTGCTTCTTTGCCATTAGTACATTTCTTCTGCTTTTCTCAACCTCCTCAATCTGTCTTCAGCTCTTTCCTCTTCTATGATCAGATCATTATTAAGGGGATCTTGTCTTATCTTCTCCATGGTAGTCTTGTAGATATAACCAGCTTCATTGGTCAGGTTCTTAATATTACATTTCTCTCTGCTCCATTTTTTCAAAGCCTTCTTAGTATTTTGAATCTTCTTTAGATCTATGAACATATCATTTCCTTCTACATTAATGTTCCAGCTCTTCTCGACTACATCTATAAAGACAGGCCAATCACACCACCAATTAAGAAACCGAAAAGGTCTCCTAATAACTAGCTTATCGGTAAGATCTATTTTCATCCACGAGTGATCGCTAAGAGGGTCAAAACCCAGCTTAATATACGAATTAGGCCACAAGTTCAACCATTGTTCATTAACCAGCCCTTTATCAATAGCACTAGCAATCCTATTCTTCTTTTGCTTGTTGGACCACGTAGTGCACCCCCCCCCCACTTTATTTAGTTCCAAAAGCTCAACTTCTTCCACCATGCTATTGAAAGCAGCAAGAACCGTTTCCGAAACCCTTCTGCCTCCAAACTTTTCATCTGTTCTTCTTATGTTGTTAAAATCGCCAATGATGAGCCATGGGATTTCATGTTGGGCAGTCTACGTGAGCTTTTTCCACATACCAGCTCTATCACCTTCAAGCCGTTCCCCATAAATGCATGACATAATAAAAGCAGCACCTCCATGATTACATCAAGACACCGTGAGAACCTGATCAGAGGAGTTAATCTTCTCAATATTCCATACGTCTCTCTTCCACCCTACTACTATACACCCTCCTTCTCTTTGGTTCAGATTTGAAAAGGACCCCCATCCTTCAGGAAAAAGAGTCCCCACTCTATCACTAACACATCTTCTGATCCTGGTTTCCAGACACACCACAAGAGAGACATCAATCTCATTAATAGCTCTCCTCAGTTCCCTTTGGCTCCCCGCCAACGAGGCACCTCGCACATTCCAAGCGAGGATGGACATTAAGATTCTTGATGAGCCCCACCCCCTGTATCAGGGCGGGTGTTTTTCTTTACCTTCTTTGCTGTGTTCCTGGTCTGCCTTGGACTCCTGCTGCGCCCTTGCTCGTTTGTCCCACTATCAACCTTATTCAACTGGTCCAATAACGAGAAAGGATTAGCATCTTCCTTATCTTTAGTTACTTTGCTTGGCTCACTGGCCCCCAGACCGCCAGTAGCCAGTTTTTCCCCTTCTTCATCAGCTCCAGCGATGAAGGCAGAAGCAACCTCAGTTGCAGAATCCATCACAGCATCAGCCTTAGCCCCAACCGTGTCTGCAATAGCCTCAGTAGAAGGTTCCTCCACTATCACCACTTCGGAAGCATCCTTTTCAATAGCAGTAGACACCTCCCCGGTCAACACTTCCATATCCTGCCCTCCCACCTTCTCTTTACCTTTCCTGGACCCCAGAGGAGGTGTAGACTTACCAGCATGGCTAGGCCTACCCCAGGGCCGGTCAGGTATGATAGGAGGAGTGCTACAGCTAACCTTACTTCTCTCGCCAGGACAGCCACCCGTGCTATGCCCGAAAACCTTGCAGGAGCTGCAGCGATCCGACATGGCTTCATACTTAATCTTCATTTCCCATTCATCGCCGTTAGGCAATTCCACCATGACTTCTGGGGGTGGCTCCTTATCTGCTGAGATGTCGACACAGAATCTCACACAGCCTAGCACCGACCCATCAGATCTTCTATCAATTGCTCGGGGGACCCCCACAGCGTGTGCTATGACAGCAATGGCCCGAGCAGACCAATGCTTTCCCACATCCGGGAGAGAAACCCAAACTGGAACGGTGGTGAAGGCAGCTCTCCAGGTATCAGCCTGTGGAGTCCATTTCCAGACCAGCACAAGCTGATCATCGAAAAACCAAGGGTCCTTCAACATAGCGGCGTTGCGGTCAGCGTCATTGGCGAACCTGGTGAGGA